>ML685887.1:2316256-2326290 GCA_007922175.1 Pelusios castaneus | reverse complement strand
CCATCTCTGGGCGTCCTTACCTGCAACACCTTTGTATCTTCTCTCAGTCTGCTTTAGACTTACCTATCATTTGTTTCATCCCCAAATTTTGCCATTCCCTGTTTATCGTCTTCCTAGATCATTTATGAATATGTTGAAGAGTACTGGTCCCATCACATATACCCTGGAGACACCACTATTTATCTCTCTTCTTTCTTAAAACTGACCATTTACCCCTATCTTTCAACCAGTTACTGATTCCAGGTGGGGATCTTCCCTCTTACCCCATGACCAATTACTTTGATTAAGAGACTTTGGTGAGGAATCTTGTCAAAGGTTTTCTGAAAATTTAAGTACACTATATCCACTGAATCACCCTTGTCTACATGTTTGTTGACCCTACTCAAAAAATTCTCATAGATTGGTGAAGCATGATTTCACTTTACAAAAACCATGTTGACTCTTCCCCACCAACTTATATTCATCTATGTCAGTGGTTTTCAAACTTTTTTCCTTGGGACCCAGCTGGAAAAAAGTCATTTATGCTTGTGACCCAACAATTACATCTTTGAGAATGCATTTCTGTCTTTCAGTGGTAGCTACAGGGGGTGCTGTGAGCCAGGACCTGAGTCGTAACCCGTGATTTGAAAACCACTGATCCATGTGACTGATAATTCTGTCCTTTACAATAGTTTCAACCAATTTCCCTGTTACTGAAGTTAGGTTTACCACACTGTAACTTCCAGGTTCATCTCTGGAGCTTCTTATAAAAATTGACATTACATTAGCTATTGTCCAGTCATCTAGTACAGAAGCTGATTTAAACGATGGGTTATATATCACAATTAATATAGTTCTGCAATTTCACATTTGAATTCCCTCAGAACACTAGGACGGATACCATCTGGTCCTGGTGATTTATTGCCATTTAATTTATCAATTTGTTCTCAAACCTTCTCTAATGACACTTTAATCTGGAACAGTTCCTCAGATCTATCACCTGAAAAGAATGGCTCAGCTTTGAAAATCTCCCTCACATCCTCAGCTGTGAAGACCAATGCAAAAAATGAATTTAGTTTCTCCTCAATAACCTTTTCTTCCTTGAGTGCTCCTTTATCATCTCAATCATCCAGTGGCCCCACTGGTTGTTTAGTGAGCTTCCTGCTTCTGATGTACTTAAAAAAAATTGTTGATATTTTTTTTAGTCTTTGGCTAGCTGTTCTTCACCTCACTTGCCAGAATTTATGCTCCTTTCTATTTTCTTCAATAGGATTCAATTCCCACTTTTAAAGGACTCCTTTTTGCCACTCCTTTAACTACTTCTTTTTCTTTGTTATTTAGCCATGGTGGCATTTTTCTGGTCCTCTTATTAGCTATTTTAATTTGGCATATACATTCAAACTGGGCTTCTGTTATGGTTTCTTTTAAAAATTTCCATGCAACTTATAGGGATTTCACTTTTGGCACTGTACCTTCTAATTTCTATTTAACTTACTTCCTCATTTTTTATAGCTCTCCTTTCTTAAATTAAATGTTATTGTGATGGGCTGCTTTGGTGTTTCCTCCCCCACTCCCACCCCTACGGGAATATTAAGTTTTATGATACAATCATCACTATTACCAAGCAGTTTAGCTATATGTATGTCTAGGACTGAATCCTGTGCTTCACTTAGGACTATAACAAGTATCACCTCTCCTCTTGTGGGTTCCAGGACTAGCTGCTCCACTAAAAACAGTTTTTTAAGGCAGTAATTTTCAGACTTAAGGTCAGGAGCCAGTACTGGATTGCAGACCTTCAGGCACTGGGTCACGGCACCCTCTTCTTCCGCCGTCAACAGACTGGAATGCATTGCTCAAAGATGTAATTGTTTGGTTGCAGGCGTAAATGATTTATTTCAACTGGTTCCCAAGGAAAAAAGTTAGAAAACCACTGTTTCAAGGTGTCCAGAAACTTTATCTATGCATCGCACTCTGAGATGACGTGTGCCAGTCAATATGGGGATACTTGAAATGCCTCATTATTATTGAGTTTTTTATTTTTATAGCCTTTCTAATCTCCTAGAGCATTTCACTGTCACCGTCACCACCCTGGTCAGGTGGTCGGTAGTGTAACCCTACTGCTATATTCTTATTATATCACTATTTTTATCAATAATCCAGAAGAAAATGTAAAATCTTCACTGATCGAGTTTACAGATGATACAAAGATTGGAGGAATGGTAAACAAAGAGGATAGGTCACTGGTACAGAGTGTTCTGAATAGCTTGGTAAGCTTTGGTGCATATAAAAATACATATTTCAATACAGTCAAATATATACTGTCATATATCTAGTAATAAAGAATGTAGGCCATATGAACAGGATGGGGCACTCTATCCTGGGAAGCAGTGACTCTAAAAAGTCTTTGGATCAGAGTAGATAATCAGCTGAACATGAGTTTCCAGTATGACACAGTGGGTCAAGAGAGCTAATATGATCCTTGGATGAATAAATGGAGGAATCTGGAGTGGTTATTTTACCTCAGTCTATTAGTAACTACATTGGGGACAAACATTTTATAAAAAAAAATTCTTCATCTAGTAGACAAATGTGTAGAAGAAGATCGAATGACTGGGAGCTGACAGTAACCAAATTCAGATTGGAAACAAGGTATAATTTCTTAGCAGAGAGAATAATTAGCAACTGAAACAACCTACCAAGGATTGTGATGGAGTCTCCATCACTGAGAAAATTTAAATCAAGATTAGATGGCTTTCTAAGAGAGATGCTGTAATTCAAACAGGAATTCATTCAGGGAAGCCCTATGGCTTTTGTTATGCAGATATCAGACTGAATAATCACTGTGACTACTACTTCTTGCTTTATAATCGATGAAATAGTACCTTTGGCACTAATCCTGCTCTTACACTAGTTTTAAACCAGAATAACTCCATTGCATTCAATGTTTAATAGTGATTTATAGAGTATAATGAAGAGCAAAATCAAGCATCTTCTATCCACATGACATTCTTAGGACATACAAAATTTATAATATTGTAGTATGATTTTGCCTGTGTAAGGGCACTGTTTCTGCAGTAAAGAATGATCTTCTATTATAGAATGATTAAAAAAATAGGGTTGGAAGAGACTTCAGGAGGTCATGTAGCCCAGGGTTTTTTGGGTTTTTTTTCAGCTTTTACTGGACCAGGGGAAACATAATGGTATTAATTACTTTACGTGAAACACATGATGAGAACATTCTCAAAAAAGCTGGAAACAGTAGTGGGAGATATAAAATGCTCCAGTTGCAGCAAAGCTTCCAGGTGTGCGTCAAGATCCACCGCCAAGTACCAAGAGGGTTCTTGGTCCTTCCATGAATGCAGGGACTGGAGTCGATGACCTCTCATGGTCCCTTATAGTTTCTATGATTCTAATGTTCACCTTCCACCTCCCCACTCTACCCCTCCCAATGGGGAGGGGTCAGCATGGGTCACGGAACACCTGCGCTATGTCTGAGGAGCACCAGTGTTCCATGGAACACCAACTGAGAAACACTGATCTATCCCAACCCCCTGCTCAAAGTAGGACCAACACCACAAAATCATCCCAGTCAGGGTTTTGTCAAGCCGAGCCTTAAAAGCCTTTAAGGAAGGAGATTCCACCACCTCCCTAGGTAACCCATTCCAGTGCTTCACCACTCTCCTAGTGAAAAAGTTTTTCCTGATATCCAACCTAGATCTTCCCCATTGCAACTTGAGATTATTGTTCCCTGTTCTGTCATATGCCTCCACAGAGAACAGCCTAGCTCCATCCTTTTTGGAACCCCCTTTCAAATAGTAAAATCCCCCCATCATTCTTCTCTTCTGTAGATTAAACAAGGTTAGTTTCCTCAGCTTCTTCTCATATAAGTCTTGTGCCCAGCACCCTAATTATTTTCATTGCCCTCAGCAGGAGTCCTTCCAATTTGTCCTCATCCTTTCTATTGTGAGGGACCAAGACTGGACACAATATTCCAGATGTGGTCTCATCAGTGCCAAACAGAGGGAAATAATCACTTCCCTTGATCTGCTGGCAATGATCCTACTCATTGAGTCAATTATACCATTAACCTTCACGGTAGCATGGGCACATTGTTGATTCATAACCACCTTCTTCTCCACTGCAGAACCACTGCTTAGCCAGTTGGTCCCCAGCCTGTAGAAGTGCATGAGATTTTTCCATTCTAAGTTCAGGATTCTGCACTTGTTCTTGTTGAAACTCATAGATTTCTTTTGGTCCAATCATCCAAGTTTTCTAGGTCATTCTGTATCCTATCTCTACCCTCCAGCGTATCTATCACTCCCACCAACGCGTGGTGTCAACTTGCTGAGGAAGCAATCTACCCCATCATCCAGATCATTCAGGAAGAAGTTGAACAAAACCAACCCCTGAGGTATTGCGCTTGATACAAACTGCTAACTAGACATCGAACCTTTGATCACCACTCATTGAGCCCAATGATTTAGCAAGCTTTCTTTCCACCTTATAGTCCATCCATCTGAATCCATACTACTTTAACTTGCTGGCAAGAATACTGTAGGAGACTGTATCAAAAGCTTTTCTAAAGTCAAGGCATATCACGTCCACTGTTTTCCCCACATCCATAGAGACAGTCATCTCATCATGGAAGATGATCGAGTTGGTCAGGATGACTTGCCTTTGATGAATCCAAGCCGACTGTTCCTGATCACCTTCCTCTCATCCAAGTGCTTCAAAATGGATTCTTTGAGGCCATGTTCTGTGATTCTTCTGAGGACTGAAGCAAGGTTGAATGGTCTATAGTTCTCTGGATCATCCTGCTTTCCTTTTGTAATAATGGGCATATTTGTCTTTTTTCAGTTGTCTGGGACTTCCCCTGAGCCACGAGTTTCCAAAGATAATAGCCAGTAGCCCTGCAATCATGTCAGCCAACTCCCTCGGCACCCTTGCATGCAAAAAAAATTGAATACTTCAGCCTTTTCCACATCATCTGTAACTAGATTGCCCCTCCAGCACCTTCCCATCTATTAGATAACAAACTTTTAAATGCAATCTGTGTTTTCTGTATCTGTGGTGAAAGAGTCCATAGTGTTTGGTGGAGCTGACTAGACTGTTGACTTCTGGGCTTTGACGCAATAAGGCTGGCTTTTTCCCTTCATTTCTATGTTAGTAAAAATTATCTTAATCTCTACTGATTTATAGTTCCTAAGGCACCAATATTTCCAGTTACATAAGTACATCTTCATGAGCAAAATTCTCACCAACTTGGACTGCTTCTTTTATAATTACAGTAGTAAATACCATTGTGTGTAGCAGGAATGGCATCTCAGAGGAGAATTTTGCCCTAATTAATCATCTTCTTTGCCTAATTCTCTTCATGAGCTGCCTCTGGAAAAAATAGCATCTATTCTCAAGCTTCCTAGCATAAAGCCATATTGATTTGCATTAATATCTACTTTACTTCTTAGTCTCTTATTAATAACTCTCTCCCACTGCTCATTGTATAACTCAATAGCTTTATACCTCTAAAATTTGTGCAGTTGACAGCATTACTTTTTCCCCTTTATATCAGAACCAAGATACTTTTCCTTCATGTGTTTGGTATCTTTCCCTATCTCATGACTGAATTGAACAGGAATGTCAGCAGATGGATGCCTTCTATTCCAAGCTTTTTTCATGTCTCTCTATGGATTGTGTCTGGGACTAGGGCCCCTATTATTTTTCTTTCTTTTACAACATTTGCCACCTCATCTGGTATGAAAGGATCCATTGTATCTAGGATTGCCAGTTTTGGATGGACATATTCCTGGAGGTTTCATTACATGACAATCTTCAATTAAGGATTAACTTTAATTCCTGGAGACTCCAAGCCAGGCTGGAGAGTTGGCTACCCTAACTACACTAAAGTTCATCATTTTGATGTTGCATAGTTCTCTTGGGTTTTCTTCACTTAAAAGCTGTTCATAATACCATTTATATCAATACTTTATGCAGCTACAATCAGTTAATACCATACCAGTTTCTTATTTGATGAACCTCACTTCCTTTATATCTTTGATACTTCTTTCTCATGATTTCACCAGTCTATATACTACTTTTTTCCATTTCCTTTGCCCCAAATCTCTTTTTTTTCTCTTCTCTTTTTTTAATCTTTCATCATTTATTGTACTTCTTTACTTCAGATCAGAATTCACATACAACTTCTTTAGCACTCTTCAGTATATTTTTCACAATAAATTCCCACAAATTCATCCAACTCTTCCTCATGTGATGCCAACTTTATCTTCTCTATAACCAATTCCCTAAAGTCCTGTTCAGCCTTATCCTGTCATTTTTGCCAACTTATCTTTAGTTTTACCCTCTTTGATTTTCTCTATACCTCTATTCTAAGAATACTACTTGTCATGAGCTTATGCCAGCTACAATATGCTTTCTCCTTCATCATTTTAAGTACCATAGCCCTACTCATGATGTACTCTACTTTATATCCATTCTATAGCCATGATCTACTTTTTACAACATTCAGGCAGGGGCACAGTGAGTCACTTTTAGAATATTCATTCATTTTCTTGATTCAATTGAGAACTCATATCATCATCAATAAGCAGCTAAATTATCAATAGCAGAGGTGGTGAGGTCCTGCCCTAACACCTAGAAATGATTGCATTGACAGCTGGATTTTCAAAAGTGGTTTGGTTAAAGGTAAGAATCCCATTGATGTCAGTGACAGCAGTTAGGCTGGAGTAGAGTGCTTTTCTAAATTCTCAGCCTCGCTGGTAAAAAAATTAATGGAACCATAGATTCTAAGGTCAGAAGGAAACATTAAGATCATTAAATCTGATCTCCCACTTAAAACAGAGCAGAGAACCTTAACCTATAAGTTCTATATTAAGCCCATAACTTTTGTTTGAGCTATAGTGTGTCTTTAGAAAGACATCCAGTCTTCATTTTAAAAGTGTAAGTGCTAGAGATTGCGTCACCTGTGGTGTGGTTCCAATGGTTAATTACCCTCACAGTTAAAATTTTGCACATTATTTCTTGCCTGAATTTGTCTAACTTCATCTTCCAATCATTATACCTTTTTCTACTAGATTAAAGAGCCATCTACTATCAGGAATCTCTTCCCCCTGTAGATTGTGATCACATCCTATTTTCTGCTAACCAACTAGAAAGGGAATTCACACATTGCTTCATTCTTTAGCACTGAGGTTGCACTGAACAGTCTTTTTTTGCAAAAGAAGACTGGAGTTAGTCTACAGTCCTGAAACGCAAACAGCATGGAGAAAAACTGTAGTCACAAATAACCATGCAACACTGTAATTTTTTAAGATCAACAATTAATATAGGAAATGGAGGAGAAAAGACTAGTTAATTGTGTGATAGAAGAAAAAGTTGTCGATAATAATAATTAGGGTGCTGTGATACAGACTAAGAAGTTTTTCATTCCAACAATTTATATTTGAAATCTCACTAAGGGGCTGTTCTGAATCTGTCAGAGCTGGTGTGGGTGTGGAATTGTGTGTGTTGCTTTGGGAAATAAAAGAGAGAGATTTTTAATTTTTATCAAAAGCAGAGCACATGTGGAGCAGCTGTTGCATAAGATTTAGGAGGCAATAGCAATCAAATAGCAATGGCGGTCGAATGATCACTTACCCTGTTAGTTGCATGGCTCTGTAACTGTAAGAAGTGTGCAAAGAAAGTAAATATGAATTAATGTAACTGTTGAATATAAGAATTCTTGCTTCAGCAAGAACATCATGGTGCTTGGCAGTGATCTCGAAGTTCATGGTGCTCAAACAAATAGGTCAGATACTCACAAGCAGACATTTATCTGAGTACTTTGAGCTCTTACTGAATGCCTGAGAAAGTTGATAATGTGCTTTGTGAAAATGAAAATGTAGAGCCTTGGGGAAGGAGGAGGGTCTGAAAAAATGAGTAAGTCACTGTTTTGAGTCTTTGTAAAAATATTGGTTTATGATGATATTAGTCATTAAAGAAACAAAGTAATGGTAAATTGTATCCATATTCTGTACTGAAGCACGGGTTCAAAATAAACCTAAAATAGCAATTAACAAATAATAAAATAATTGCTTCACTCCATAGGTTAAGACAAGACTGAACAAATCAGCTCAACACAGCACATATTTTTTCCAAAATGAGCCTATATTTTTAAAGAGCACTCCAAATTTTTCAGCTCTGTCCCTCTGAAGAGTGCCTGGGTCTGAGCATCCTTATGTTTGGTCAGTCCAGGTCATGCTTAGATTTGTTGCCCTGCCTGCCAAGCAGTCGTAGAGGAATGGACCTTGCAGGTTGGCTTTCTGTCAAAGAAAAAAATCCATACTGTGTGATGTTTACATATATTCTTAGTGACATTTGTTTGTTTGATACTATATACCAGTCCTGGCACAGAAGTGGTTACAAACAGCATGCAGGACAATCCCCTATTCTAGAGCTCTAATACTAGTACCAGTGCCAGTAGGGAGCAACTAAGAATTGATCATAGTCAGAAAGATTAATGGTAGAGTAATGCCCTCGCAGCTTGCCACAGCTCCCCAAAGAAACTACATCATAGCCTACACCACAGCTTTTTCTTCTTAAACTTGCTCGCACACTAAGAGGACCTTGTAAAATGGTATTACAGCACCATCTAGTGACCATAACAGCCTTATTTAGTACTTACTTCTCTTTCTGTTACATTACTTGTACTGAAATTGTCTGAATAGGAACACTACCATTGTACATCCCAAACTGAGACTTTTGTTTCTAAAAGGTCTAAGGAAGAAAGTGGAGGGTGGTTATTGGGAACCAGGTGGTAGTCTTAGTGCTAATACACGCTTCCTGTATGTTCAGTAAGTGCATGGCTGGGGGAGGGAGAAACAAAGCCTACTCTGACTGTTTATGCAGTTAATCAAATGCTGAATCTATTCTGGAAATACCTAGTTCACACTGAACTTGTTCGAAGGTTTAACACAGCCATTAGTCTTGTTACTTCTATATTAATATGGGTAAAATTTTCAAAACTTTTGAAATCCAGATCCATATAGTTATGCTCCTAAATCCATATTAAGGCATTAGGTGTTCAGAGATCGTGGGTGTGTCAACACTTACAAATTAGGTCGACTTAAAGAGGTGTAAGTCAAGCTAAACAAAGCCGCGTCCACACTGGGCTTTCCTTAAGGTGACTTAAGCATTTCCTTAAGCACATCAGTTTAGGTCGACTAAACGCTTAAGTCGACCTTATTAAGTCGACTTAAGCCAGTGTGGACAGGGATTAGCACCTAAATTGACCTTATTAAGTCGATCTAAAGCATTAAGTCAACTTAATAAGGTCGAAAAAGGGCTATGTCTGCACTAGAAAAGTTAAGTCGACTTTGTTAAGTCAACTTAAAGTCTATTTAACTTTTCTAGTGTAGACATAGCCTATGAGAGCCCACAAATCCCAGTGAAATCAAAGAGAGCTGGTGGGAGTGCAACATTTTAGGAAATCAGGTCACTTATTTAGATGACTAAATTTGGATTTAGGAGCCTAATTTTTTTAAGTCTTGTGTCTGGTAACTATAGTCTGTGATCTTGGTCAAGTCACTTCCACATTCCTACTTCACTTTCGCCATGTGTTGAAACATTACCAATATTCAGTACCAACTCAATGAATGTGACCCTCTTTGGAGTGGAGACGGCCTTTTTGTTCTGTTTGTACAGTGCATAATACAATCAGAGTCCTGCTCCATGGCTGGGGCTCTTCGGTGCTGTCACAATATAAATAATATTAGAGACATTACTTACTTGGTTTGCTGGAATAATTCTGAATAGACCTTGTGACTTACCCTTCTCTGCATTTATACTCCGCTTTTCATACTGTACCCTCTATTTCACACATCTGATGAAGCGGGATTCCGCCCATGAAAGTGTAACCTTCGGGTGGTCTAAATTCATTTAATTGCCCCTCTCCAGTGCCCCACAGAAATCAATCCCAACCCCTATGGGGAAAGCAGCTGGAGACCCAGGATCCAGTCTGTACAGGACTCACGGCGAAGCTTGCTCAGAGCTACACTCACACA
>ML685887.1:2274246-2313256 GCA_007922175.1 Pelusios castaneus | reverse complement strand
CCTCTGCAACCAGCCCTCAGTCCCATATGCATGTCTGCAAGGTCTGTCGCAAATGACTCCTTTACATGGAGAAAACATCCTGTTCACTCCTGGCTCAGCTCCTCTCCAGAACACTGAGCACATAGTCTCCCTCAAGGCAGCTCCTGCCTGCTGTCTGCACAGGCTGCTGCTCTCCAGTCATCTGACTGACAACATCACATCACACCAGCAGGGTACACTGTGGAGCATGCTCAAAATGCTACCACTCCCTGCTTCTGGAAGTTTCCAGTTGTGGGTCGCTAATCTGCCCAACAACAGTAACCCACCCTCAGCAGGTCTCTCAGAGATAGCCTTTTCAGGCATATGGGTTACAAAAGCTCATGAGATAAATAAATGTTAGTTTTTATAAGTGCCACAGGTGTTCCTGAACTAGACTAACACGGCTACCATTTTGGAATTAGAAATATTGAATACTTTCCTTTTTTATTTTCTATTTATAAGTAATCAAATTGTGTAATTTGATAAAAGTATTACCATCAGGTAGGATGAATATTAATTCAAGCAACCGGTCCAATATGTCTTAATATAAAAATAAAAAGTGTAATCTCCTATGCTCTTCCGAAAATGAGTGATGTGGTTTACAAAGCTCTGTTTAATAATGTAATATGCAGTAACCTACTACAAACAGGAAAGCAGGTGACTGAAGTCTTGCTGAGGGGAAAGAATGCTGGTAACTTCACTGTCAATTTGGCTGAGGTAGTGAGAAAAAAATGTGTACTACAGGCAGTTTCATAGTTTTAGAGTCATGTGTTTTATAAATGGGTATATCTACAAAAGTCAAATTATTCCCGTCTGGTGAATCCAGTGCATAAACAGAAGATGGTTAATATGACTGAAATAATTAAATCATTGTTCCCAGGAAATGAAAATAATTAACATGGCTCAGTGATGGGTCTTATGATAAGAGAAGTAAAAGCAAATATTTGGAACTAGCTTCTTGGTTTCTTTAGGGTAATCCCATGACTTCTTCAATACACACACATCCTCCAGGGGGATCTCAGTTTCAATACATGCATTATAACTAGCAGTCATTACTCTTATCTACTCTTAGCCACCACATCACATTCTTTTTCAGAAGCATTTGCCCTCTGTTTTCCAGGGTTATCTATTATTTTGCTTGCCAAAAAAATGAGGGAAGGCTGACAATCATGATGTTATAATCGTTCAAAACAAACTGTAGACCATGGTGCATAAAGTTTATAAAATTGACTAGACATTTTGAGTCCCTTCATTTTTGGTTGCTTGGTTTGAGACTTTGACTTTCAGGACAGATAGCTCAGTACTTTCTGAAAATAGCTCTCCTTTAAAGTGTGCCTAGATGAACATGCAAACACTGAGGCACACAAAATCTCCAGTCACTTCTGATAATCTTGGCCAAGGTTTGCTGAAGAGCACTCACAGATATTTTCAGAAAAATATTTTCAAGCTGCCTCTTTAAGTCAACCTAAATTGCCAGTGTAGACACACCCATAGAGTTCCTGTATACAGTATAACCCTACATATCCTGCTGACCTGGCTTCACTCCCTGGGCCATTATATAGCCAATTGCTTTGATGAGTCGGTAGGCAGATTGGACAATGATAAAACTAAACTGCCTGGGTGGAGTGGGGTGGAGTGGCTGGCACTGAGTAGCACAGCAGAAAATTGAGATACAAATATATCACACATCTGTAACTCACAATGCAAAGAAGATACAAACAAATAAACCATACTATCATCGCTGGAAAATTATATCTTTTCCAATGATACCTAACATGGCATGGCATATCTTGTAAGAATCATTGCAATTTTGCTACATTAGTCTTAATAATATTATAAACAGTCACTCCTATTTCAGACAGCATCATGGTCCTAAAACTGCCACATGCCTATTGTAGAGGAGGTATGGTACTGTGGAAGTAGAGGAACATCCCTGCCACACTGCCTTTGAGGGGGAAACTCCTTGAGACAAGGTAGATGTTAAGTGATCAATGAGGTTATAACAGATGTCGGGCGGGGTGACCACACCAATAGAGAGGCTAAAATAGGACACAATTTAAAATTGCAGTAGTCTATTACAGGGCTCGACAAATCCTGGGTGCCAGGTTGCCATGGTGCCCAGGATTTTTCCCCTGGCACCTAGCAGCGCCTAGCAGACAGGGAGGCAAATGCTCCATGGTGCCGAGAAAGAAGAGTCAGTGGCACCGATATTTCCAGCGCCACCTTCCCCCCCACCCATGCTGGGTGCATCATTTGTTTGTTCTTGTAGAGCTGTGGTCAGCTCTGGGGGTGGGAGTGAGCTACAAAAAGTATGGCCATGTCTACACTTGCAAGTTAGTTTGAATTAAAGAAGCTTAATTCAAACTAACTTAAACCTTGGACACACTAGGCTTTCATTAGTTTGAATTAAGGGCTTCCTTAATTCGAACTAATAAATTCGATTGCTTAGCTCGAACTAACCCTTAATTCAAAATAGTTAGCTCGAATTAAGTCAATGTGGCCATATTAGTTCGAACTAACTGCTTTGTTCGAACTAATCGGCAGATTGACCTTCATGCAACTTACTAATTCGAACTAAGCATGTGCCCTGCATGGCCATGGCTAGTTCGAACTAGCGTTCTAGTGGGGCCATGCTAGTTCAAATTAAGTTAATTCGAGCTAACTAAAATTAGTTCGAATTAGTTAGTTCGAATTAACTAATTCGAACTAGCTTTTGTAAGTGTAGACATAACATATGTGTGTACTTCTGAGGGCCCAGATTCCTCAGGTGCAGGTTCAACCATCATAGTTAATGCTGAGAAAAATAAGAGCAGGTGCCCTCTTCCTAACTATTGCTACGTCTCAAAGGGTTGATACAGTGGGTACTGTTGGTGCATGAAATGACAAATGTAAGGCGCTAAATGCTGTGCTACTTAATATTTAGGTTAGCTCTTAGAGACCCTGCCCAAGATCATGGCTCCATTACAGTAAACACTGTACAAAAGCATAGTAAGAAGATCTTATAATCTAAGGCAGTGGTTTTCAAACTTTTTTTTCCTCAGGACCCAGTTGAAAAAAATCATTTATGCCCGCAACCCAGCAATTACATCTTTGAGCAATGCATTCCAGTCTTTTTGCGGAGGCAGCAGGGGGTGCCATGACCCAGTGCCTGAGGGTCTGTGATCCAGTACTGGGTCCCAACCTTACGTTTGAGAATGACTGAGCTAAGTAGAATGGACAGACAACAGGTGGGAGGAAAAAGAGAGGCACAGAGAATTGAAGTGACTTGACCCGGCAGGTCAAAGGAAGAGTGAGGAAAGAACCCAGGTTCTGGAGTCCCAGGTGGCTGCCCCAGCTCCAGATCATGCTCCTTTCTCCTCTTAAGAGATTTTGTTATGTGTGGTCAGCTCTGAAGAGTAACTGTAAATATCCTGCCTCCTTAGTCAATAGAACTGGTGTGCATTCAGAGTCCCATCTTCTGATTTTCTTGACAAAAATCTTTTGGCTACTTTTTATGCATATTAACACGGCACAGTGACTGGAGCTATGAGAAAGGGAGCTGAATTCCTATTAACGAAAAACAAAAGAAAACATATCACATGTCAGGACAACTGCCCCTGTATTTCCCTGCTGAGGTAAAGCACAGGCACTCACTCTAAGATCCCTCAACTGTGGGCTCTCTTGGGCAGAGATCCACATCTCTCTCTCTCTCTTCCAAAAGGGCTTTTCCAGGGTGCACAGTTTCCTGCCTACACTGTGATATTCCCAGCAAGCCAGACTGCCTAATCAGGCCAAAGTCTGCACTTTGCTTCCTCTTTAAAGGCTTCTGAATGGCAGCTACGAGTTACCACACAGCTCTTTCCAAGCAAGCCCATTTATAGTTAAGGTGAAAACATTACAGAGGAAACACATTAAAAATGATAACTAAAACTTCTCAGATGCTAATACACGTCCCAAAGATCAACCCCCCGAGAGGTGCTCTGGCAGGGGTCAGTCCTCCAAACACCA
This sequence comes from Pelusios castaneus, assembly GCA_007922175.1. Taxonomy (NCBI): domain Eukaryota; kingdom Metazoa; phylum Chordata; order Testudines; family Pelomedusidae; genus Pelusios; species Pelusios castaneus. The sequence goes on along the minus strand of ML685887.1, from coordinate 2,309,251 downwards.
CCATGGGGCTTTTCTGTCATTACGAGTTGAACAGGTAATCAATATCCAGGGGTCCCTTCTTCACTACGTAGCTTCAGCAGGCTGGGTTCTTCAGGAACCTGGTGGGGAACTTGCATTCACTTCCCCCTAGACATTTCCCAGGAAATCCACTTCACACATTATCCCAAAGAACCATTTTTATTTGCCACCTTGTTCAATAGAGTTCTTTGGTCTTCTAGGCCCACAATTATGCATAATCTTTAAAATTAATACAAAGTAATCCAAAGGTACTTAAACTTAATTTAATGATTTTCCCCTCCCCAAGGACATTTGCAGGAAATTGCCATATCTGTCACAAGATCCAGAAGAGTCTGGTTTTGTAGAAGCCCCTTTGTTATGTCTGTAGCTGTGATTGACTACTTGTATAAACACATGCTGTTTAAAGACTGTGGCTCCATTTATCATCACGTTCCTCTTCGACTGCTTTAAAGGTAAGAACAGGGAATACACAGTTTTCACCAAGGGCACTATTTGGCCTGCACAACCTTTATAACTGTATTGTATATTGCTTAAGTACCCAATTAAAAGTTTGGACTATTTGTGTGACCTTGATAAAGCAGTTTTTATAAATCAAAGTCAATTTGCTCAGCATATTCACACATTCTATTTCTTGACCAGACAGCTGCTGAAGGTGCAAATATAATGGAAGCTGTCATTTTACTGTAATGGATTTTTTCTCTCATCATAGTGTTTGGATTGACCCAGAGGGTATTGGAGGAGTGACCTCAGAGACTTCTTTTCATGAAATAGTTCTCACTTCATTTCAGCAGTCAAAACCATCTCCGCATACAAAAGTCCCAAGGGGGTTGAGTTGTTGGGGTTTTTTGGTTTGGTTTGATTGCCCCCCCCCCCCCCCCCCCCCCCCCCCCCCGGGTTGTTTGGTTGTTTTTTTTGGTTTTGGGCGGGTTGTTTGTTGTTTTACAAAGGTCATGTATAAAAGGAAATAGACATTTAAAGACTATCCAATTTCCTTTATTGCCTTCTAATTGCCACAGCTATTAAATATATGAAGCTTTCAATTATTCTTTATATCTTATTCAGTAATATTATCCCTTCTGTTGGTCTATACTAATTGATCTGGAGAAGAATTAAGAATCTACACAAAATCCAAAACCGATGTATCTTTCGCCAGAGTGAAAGTAAAGGAGAATACGTATTTTTCTCAGGAAATCATTGAATAGCAGAATGTCCATGGGAAACTATTGGAAGCATAGTTCAAAAAGAGCTATGTTATTGTAGCCCTTATCTTTGTGTTCTGTCTCCAGTCTATTTTATAATCCCCATACACCACTAAGGCTCAGCTGGAGCACAGGCCCATCATGAGCTCACTTATAATTTCCTACTTCATACAACTTTTAAAGATAAACAACTATTCACACAGATAACTCTTTTGCCTTGTCAGTGAACAGAAAATATTCTTCTTTGGTATGTCTCCCCTCTGGCATTTGAGTACCTTCTGATGATCTCAAACCATGTCTCCATCGGATAAATGCAGTGTGATTTACAGGGACAGAACTCTCAGACAGGATTTGCAATGTACAGAAGGGACAACAAAGCCCACAAAATGGAAAGGCTGCAAGGAGCATCCTTGTGTAATAAAAAACCTCCCTCAGAAGGAAAATTGGTTTCCTGTCAAAGAGCCATGCAAATTTATAAAAGTGTCACCTAATCAAAGTTATTAGAAACTACCCACCTGAAGATGTGGGCAGTTTCAATTTTCAATAGTCACCAGATAGCATATCTAATTCTTCCCAACTCATCAACTTCTTCTTCTTAGGCTTAGTTCCTGTTTTAAAGTATCCATAATGAATTTAGTCCCATTTTGGCCATTAGCTGAAGGGTTGTTCAAAAATTGTTCCCTTTGACTACATGTATGGCCTGAATAGTGACTTCTGGCAGAAATATTGATCCTGCATGCTGATTGTATGTCAAACTTTTGAAATAAATAATGAATTTCCATTGGGAATTGACTTGTGCTCAAGCTTTTCTATTAAAATCTATTACATTTTCATTGGTTGGATACTTCATACATTGTTTTGAAAAAAACGTTTTTTGAAAAAAGGAAGTTTTAATATGATCTTACATAAGTTATTACGGCTGATGCCTGACTATATCCTATGCAGAAACAAAACAGAGAAAAACTAAAATGTCTGTCTTTTGAGTAGGTTAAACCGAGCTTCATGTTTGCATCTTATATGTCTATAATGACTGATGGGACAACTAAATATGTTAGGCTCTTGGTGCTCCACAGCCATGAAATTCAAACTCTAATGTGTCTGGAATTGTCATCTGTTGTCTTCAAAACACAAGACGACGTAACTTTTCCTTTATTAGTAGTTTCTTATTTCTCTTTAGGCAACAGTGTCACTATGATTCAATTAAATGAACATTCTCCAGGCAATATCTTTGACTGTGAACTTTTGCCAGAATAATCACCCAAATGTAGCAATCATCTTGAACTTTAGCATGAATTTAGCAAGCACTATTATTACTGTCACTTGCAAATTTTCAATTAAACAAACTTAATTTTGTTTAACAAGGGCCTGAAAATAATGTAGAGCAATGGAAAACTACAACTGAGAAATCCTTCATTGAACAAGACAACTGCTTCCCTGGAATATAGCAAAAAAGAAAAAATTTACAGGAGCCTTGGAATCTTTTAAAATTCTTAGCTCTGTGGCATAGTGGGGTGAAATCCAGACCAGGGAATGGCTGTATCACCCATGTCTTGCAACCTTGGGTTCTTATAATACCTTGCTATTAGTAGCTCTGACCTAGGGCATCCACAAACAGCCTTCCAGGATGCAAGTCACATCCACAAACAGCCTTCCAGGATGCAGAGTAACTGCAGCCTGCCAGCTCTGGCTCCCACCAGCCTTGTTTATATTGCAGGGTAACCCCAACACACTCCATACCAGATTTTTCCCCCAGTACTTCCCAGCCCTCTCTTGGCACAATTAAATTTATCGAGTCAATCATTCCATTAAGGGAACAATATACATATACACCAGCTTCCCACCTAAAATGGAGTTACCCAGACACCTCTACTTAAACACACTGGATTAGGTGAAACAACAAGACAAGTGTATGAATTACAAAGTGATAAATATGAAGTGAAAATAAGCTTAGGCAATACAGGCAGAAGTGGTTAAAAATAAAAATAAAATATTTTTTAATGATACACAAACGATATTAGAGCCAAGCAAAGTTTCGCACCACATGCTTCCAACACCAATACTGACCATACTCTCCAGGTCAAGACCACAGACCCAGAGTCTAAAAGTTGTTCTCTGTCTTTTCATGTGTGAAGAATGAGATGGGAAGGGAGAGAGAGATGGAGGTCTTCAGGAGTTTGCACCCCCTTTTTACAGTTTCAGACCTTCTTTGAAAAAGAATTTCCACCTAAGAACCAAGAGAGAGGAGGGTCTGCTGGATGAAGGAGATCTCATGCTGGTTCTTTACCCTGCATCTCTGTTTGCCAGAGAGTAGACACTTGATAAGGGATGGCCCATCTGCTTTGTTGACACCCAGCTGGGCATCAGCTTGCCTTTGTCTTTGAAAAAGTAGCTTAGCCACACCCCAGACGTAGCTGGGAAACACAGTTCAGTGATGACTTCAACTTGCGTTCATAACTTTACCCAAATTATGGCCATGTGCATTTTACCAGGATATTACTGATCAGCAAGTTGAGTTTTCAAATGACACCTCACACAAAGATTATCACAATAATGTGTAGGGCATAAATACCTGGGTGCATTCCATCACAAACTCTTAGTCAGATGTCTCAAAAAATAGACTGAAAGACCCAATGTTACTAAATGGACCCTATCAACTAATTTCAAGCCCCAAAATAATCTAACCATTTTGAGGAATTTAATAACTGCACTTGTTCCATTTGAGGAGCAACAGTTTGGGACTATAATAGAATTTTAAGATTTCAAGACCATTCTAACACTCCTGGGGTAGATAGGTGGATCCTCACTGTACCACCACTCTAAGAGTGACTGGGGCAATTGTGTCACATGGTTTGTACATCACCATAGCCACAGTCTGGTGATTTTTTGATTTTCCATTTGCGGAGAAAATATTTGCATCTTCTGTACATTGTCTGAATGTGGCTGAATGCAGCTCATTGCCTGTGGGGAAGGCAGAATCTCAGGATTTCTTTAGCTGGATTTTCAGTCAGGTCTTTGTTAGGGACATCACAAACAGCCCACGATTTGAGCCAGCAAGTGCTATCATCATTTTTATTGGCCGGTAAAGTTGATCCATGGATTCAGAAAAGCTTCCAGGATTTGAGTCAGAGAGTGGCAGTGAAAGATCTTGCTGCATCAGCTGGTCTAGAACAGCCAGGATCTTACTGTATTCCTGCACCACAGTAGCATCTCGCCTGGTATTGGCTGGCATGATGTCATCCCAGAACTGAGATCCTCTGTATTGACGTTGATTTTAGAGGGCCACTAACTTTCCTGGGTACAAGCATTGATCTTTGTGTCAAGGAGATTAGTGTGGTTGCGAACTGGTGAGCAGTACTCTGCCTCTCACAAATCCAGGGCTCATATTGACATTCAAAGTATGTGGCATCACATTCCCAGGATGCACCAGCAAGCTTCTCAATGATGTTAACCCTTGTCTTTATCTTCTTTTTGGCTTCGTCAGTGTTGGTGATAGCTCAGTGTCCAATTGAGGATAACACTCAGTTACTATGGATTGTGCTCATGCAATAAAGACACCTTCTCTATGGTGCTGCAAGGGCTCATTAATCACCTTGACAAATTTATCAGCAAAGTTTTTCACCAGGAAAGGGAAGGGGAATCACAAGCTATACCAGGCAAAAATCACCACTCAGATAGCCCTCAAAGTCTGGACTGCAACTGAGCAATTTCTAAGTCTTTTGTTTTGATTTATCTCCCCTCCAGACATGGTGAGTGCAAGGATAGATAGATAATGTTCCCCCTTTTTGACCTGAGCAGCCAGTCAAACCTTGGGCCCCTGGATATGTTCCAGCTGGAAGTAGAAATTGGTGGAGTCTGGTATTTTCTTTGATAATATCTTGTTTATTTTACAAGAAATGTGCAGTCCTGTGTCCCTGAATGCAGAACAAAAGGAGCAGTTTCTTAGCTCACAGCCCCCAAAGATCTCGCTCTAGCTTTTAACAGGGTCACACGGTGCTCACAGGTGCCTGCTTGGCCCCTTCTCTCCCTCTGGTTCTGCCTCTCCTCAGCTTCAGTGTGTTCTCCCTCACCCTCTCGCTCGCCCACACACACAGCCCTACACACTACTCAAAACAGCACTCAACCCACAGCTCTTGGGAGGGTTTGCACGTACCTTTTGTTTTATATGGAGAAGTGACTCACGTGTACGGTTATGTTAATTGAAAGGTGCGACACCAATCGATCTCAAACCATAATAATACGGTTCTGCTATGATTGTCTGAAGTATTCACTGTCCCCAGTCTCTATTTAAACCTGTAAAAAGCCATCAAGAGTTTTCCTACCCCTAAGTTACAGCTTTTTTTTTTCCTGGTAAGACTGCATGTTACAGTGCATGCATACCTCAGCACGAAGCTCTAGTCTTCGCACTTTTAGGGGCCTGCAATGACCAGATTTAGCTCAAGTAAACCGAGAATACTAACCAGGACTTCTTTTGCTGTAACAACTGTCTCAATAATCTGCTGAATTTCTCACAAACAGATGTTTCCTTATTCAGATCTGCTGTTGGAGGGAAGTGGGAGGAGAGGTTAAGCCTGCACCAAGATGATGACCGCCATTTTGAGCTGATGAATAAGGTTGGTGGGCAGGGCTGGATTAAAGACTGAAGAGAAAGACTGAAGGAACTAGGCTTGTTTAGTCTACAGAAGAGAAGACTGAGGGGAGATTTGATAGCAACCTTGAACTACTTGAAGGGGTGCTCCAAAGAGGAGGGAGCTAGGCTGTTCTTGAGGGTAACAGAGGACAGAACAAGGAGTAATGGTTTCAAATTACAGCTGGGGAGGTCAAGGTTGGATATTAGGAAAATCTTTCTCACTAGGAGGGTGGTGAAGCATTGGAATGGGCTACCTAGGGAGGTGGTAGAATCTCCATCTTTGGAGATATTTAAGGCCCGGTTAGACAAAACCCTGGCTGGGGTGATTTAGGGGGAATGGTCCTGCTTTTTAGCAGGGGGTTGGACTAGATGACCTCGTGAGGTCCCTTCCATCCCTATTATTCTATGATTCTAAAGCAAAGGCTTCAAGGACTGCAGCCCCAAGCTGAAGGGGGGCCTCGCTACTCTGCAAAAATCTGGCCCAATGTCTGTTGCATCAAGCTGTGCAGCATCAGCAGGGCTGGCGGGGAGTGGGGCAGTGTGGTGAGAAGACAGTGCTTCCAGCTCTGGCTTTGGAGTGCTACCACCACCTGCCACCTGTGTGCCAGCACTGTGGGCCAACTGGCCTGCCTCGCCCCCCCACCAGGCAGACCAGACGGCTCGGAGGCAGGGTGGGATGTTAGCCATTTTCTGGTCCTACAGGATCTTTCTCAAACTTGCGAAAACATCTACTAGCACTTCTGTAATTATCATCCTTATCCTTATGAGCATGCCTCCTGTAGGACACTTTTTTCACATGATGTTTTGTCAAGTGTAAGAAGGCTCTTTACCAGGGCATCCTCAGTGACATTTACTACCTGATCATCAGTTTTTGTTTTGTTTTGGGGGGAAGGGGTGTGTGCGAGGAAGGAAAATAGTTTCAATTCATGTTGCATAGCCCAGCCTCTCTGTTTGAAACTTACCAATATCCAAAAGCAGCTCTGAAGAATGGGAATAAGGCCATTGAGACAAAAATATTGTGAATTTCACAGGATTGCAAATACCGTGTTTCCCCGAAAATAAGACCTACCCATAAAATAAGCCCTAGCAGGATTTGTAAGCATTTGCGCAATATAAGCCCTACCCCGAAAATAAGACCTAGTGATGGGCGTGGCTATGCAGCGTATCTGCACAACCCATGCATTTCGGCGTGGAGCGGTAAAGAAGACGGGCAGCCCTTCTCATCTGCCCCATCGTGACAGCTGCTATCCCGGAGGTGACCGGAGAGGTGCGGGCAGCCCCACCAACAAGGTCGGCTCCCCCTGTCAGGTCCCTAAGACATCCCCTGAAAATAAGCCCTAGGGTGTCTTCTTGAGGAAAAATTAATGTAAGACCCTGTCTTATTTTCGGGGAAACATGGTACCTTGTGCACTTAAAATGAAGGATAATCCATTTCTATGCTACTTAAGTTTTTTTTCCAGATCCTTTATCCATCAAGAATAAAATATTTATTAAAAGCACAAACAACACAACACATTTGCAGTGAAATTGTGAATTGAAGACGACACATTTTCAGTAAATTTGTACTCTATCAGCCCTGAAATGTTTAGATTCTTAACTGTACATGTTGCAAAATTTATCCCCTAAACATATTGGGTCTGATTCTCATTAACACTGAGGCCCTTTTTTACCTCTCTGGCAATATAATTTATCCTTACTCCAAGGTCCCTTTATATTGCCAGAGCAGCATAAAAAAGGCTTTAGGGCAAATGAAAATCCAAACTCTTGGCACAGATCATCAGCTGGTGTAAATTTGTGCCATTCTGTGAACTTTGGTGGGGAAGATCTGCCTATTTACTCCAGCTGTGGATCTGGGTTATTGCACATATGCATACGTGTGCAGGTGCATGCTTCTAAACATAAAATAAGTCACCACCTGCTCTGAATGATGACTAACCGGAGCTTGTATATTTACGTATGTGACTGTGAAGATTATTATTTTTTCTGCCTCACATTGTTACAGTATCATGGTATCAGAATACTAGTTGTTTAGTGCAAGTGATGTCAGATCCAGAAGTGCCACTTCCCGGAGGAGGACTGGCAATGACGCAGAAGTGGTAGGCTATTTATTTATATTGTAACAATGTCCAAAGGCTCATTTGAATAGGGTTCCCATTGTACTGTGTATTATACCAACATATGAAAAGACATGCTCAAAATACAGATTATTCTAGAAGCACAAACTGGAACAATTATGAAGATGGGCTAAGGGAGAAGAAGCTTTTAGGAAAAAGAAGAGGCCATCTTAAGAGTAGATACTGCAGGGCTCGACAAAACTCGGGAGCCAAGTCACCATGGTGACCAGGGTTTGTAGCCTGGCTCCTAGCTCTGCTATGGAAATGCAGTGGAGGAGTGCCCTCTGTCCGGCAAAAATAAAACTGCTGGTGCCTAACTGGGAGCCAATTTTGTCAAGCCCTGAGATACTGAAAGAGCTTGGGTTGTTTATCTAGCAAAGGGAAAACCAAGGGAACATATGATTGTGCTTTCTAAATCCATTAGGGGATAAACATGAGGGAAGGGAAAGAATTATTCAAGCTAAAGGACAATGTTGGCACAAGAATATATGGGTATAAACTGGTCATGAATAAATTTTGGCTAGAAATTAGAAGCAGATTGATAACAATTTGGGGATTGAGGGTCTGGAAAAGCCTCTCAACTGGGGTGGTGCAGTGGCAAGAAGTCTAACTGGTTTTAAGACATGGATCTTGTTGCATTTGAGAATGGGATTGTACGACAGGGTTGTCCACATAGTAGGGGACAAGACTTGATGACTCAGGAGGTCTTTTCCAGTTCTATGTTCTTAACTGGCTGGTGTGAGTGTGTGAGAATAACACACATTTAAACTAAGCACAAATGCCCCTCACTGATCATTAAGTAATAGAACTAGCTGGGAAACTGATTTCCTGTCCTGTCCTTCAAAATATTGAGATTTTGAATTTTTTTCCCCCATTCCAAATTGGGGTGGAGAAGCCAAAATCTTAAATATTTTTGTGGACCAAAACTCAACTTCATTTTGGGTCAATTGAAATGCTTCATTTAATTTTTTTTACCCTTTTATTTTAATTTTTTTTAATTATAAAACAAATTTTAAAATGAAAAGTAATTTTAAAGTGAAAAACCTGAGCAAGTAAGGAGAACAGGATATCAGAGTCAAGAGTTGAGAAAGGGGATTTACTCATTTCCTGTATCTTTGTAACTAAAGTTGTTGGTTCAATAATAGCTTTCATTGTTAATATGCCCTTAATGAGCCAGGGGGGTTGGAGTTTCAAGATATTAGCAAATTTAAATCTGGGATTATGACTGTAAACAACTTTCATAGATCATCTAGTCCAGTCCCCTGCACTGAGGCAGGGCTAAGAATTATTTAGCCAGTCCCTGATACGCGTTCGTCTAACCTGGTCTTAAAAACCTCCAGGTATGGAGATTCTACAATCTCCCTTGTAATTTTCTCCAATTCTTATCTACCCTTACTGTTAGGAAGCTTTTCCTAAATCAGCCTTACTGCAATTTAATCTTACTTCACATCCCCTTCTCAGTAGTTAAGGAGAACAGATAATCTCTGTCCTCTTTATAACCACCTATTACATACTTAAAGATTGTTTTGTGCCTCCCAAATTAAATCTTCTCATCTCCAGGCAAAGCAAACGATTCCCCTCCTCCCCACCCTACATCCCAATCTTACCTGGTAGGTCATTGTGATGGGACATTCACTCAACTCTAGCTCTGGAAGGGTTAATATAATATAAGCAAGAGAGGCCAATGAGCGATAGGCTGCACTTGAAGAAGAGCAAGTGTAACCCATATGCCTGAAAAGGCTATCTCTGAGAGACCTGCTGAGGGTGGGTTACTGTTGTTGGGCAGATTAGTAACCCACAACTGGAAACTTCCAGAAGCAGGGAGTGGTAGCAATTTGAGCATGCTCCACAGTGTACCCTGCTGCTGTGATGTGATGTTGTCAGTCAGATGACTGGAGAGCAGCAGCCTGAGCAGACAGCAGGCAGGAGCTGCCTTGAAAGGAGACCATGTGCTCAGTGTTCTGGAGAGGAGCTGAGCCAGGAGTGAACAAGATGTTTTCTCCATGTAAAGGAGTCATTTGCACCAGACCTTGCAGACATGCATATGGGACTGAGGGCTGGTTGCAGAGGAGAAGAGAAAGCCTGCATGTAATGCTACAGAGGATCCCAGCAAAGAAAGAAGAGGACAGCTATTTCTTGCCACTCAAGCTTCCACGCTGGAACAGAGACTGTAGCTGAGAGTTGGGTGAACTCCACACAGACTTTGGGACTCTTGGGTATCTTTCATGCAAGGGATTGTTCTTGGTTAATTGTAGTTTGTTTTCTTAGGATAAGGTTCATTTAGTTAGTAGTTAATAAAGTTCATTGTTATGTTTGTTTTTAGTAGTATTTTATTGTGTGAGTGTAGCTCTGAGCAAGCTTCGCCGTGAGTCCTGTACAGACTGGATCCTGGGTCTCCAGCTGCTTTCCCCATAGGGGTTGGGATTGATTTCTGTGGGGCACTGGAGAGGGGCAATTAAGTGAATTTAGCCCACCCGAAGGTTACACAAGGATGTAGTGATGCTTAACTGGGATGATGCTCACCTGGGCAGGAATGTGGAGGAAGGAGCAGGGCTGACCCAAGGGTTTTTCGTGCCCTAGGTGAGCTATGATTTTGGAGCCCCCTCCCCCACATGTTATAAGAGAACATATGTAAAAAATTCCCTTCCATGTAATATGGCGCCCCTTAAAGTCTGGCGCTCTGGGCAACCGCCTAGTTCACCTACATGGTTGAGCTGGCCTTGGGGAGGGGTCCTCTACAAAGCCAGGGTGCTGGCAACAGAAAAGGAGGGCCTAGCCTGAGGAAATCTGCAGTCACACTCCTGGATACAAGGTGGGGGGGAAATAGGAGCCTGTAACAAGCAGGATAAGAAGCAGTCCAAGGAAGGAGCAGGAAGACCTGGGAGAATAAAGATCTGATCTTGAGGGCCCCTGGGTTGGAACCTGGTATAGACGGAAGGCCTGGGTCCCCTCCAAGCCATGGAGGGAGTGGATCTGAAAACTGACAGACTGTATGGAGAAAGACACTGATTGGACTCAGAAAGGAAGGGTGATAGTGACCCACCAGACAGAGCACAGATGGGGTGAGCTAGTTCCCCAGGTGAGCCATAACATGGTGAGTAGGTCATCCATTATAGTCATGTTTTCTAGACACCAAAGCATTTGTGTTGCTCTTCTCTGGTCTTTCTCCAACATGTTCACATCTTTCCCAAACTGTGTTGGCCAGAACTGGGCACAGTACTCCAGCTGAAGCCTTATCAGTGTTGAGGCTAGGAAGAATTACTTCTCATGTGTTGTTTGCAACACTCCTGCTAATACATCCCAGAAATGATGTGTGGGGTTTTTTTCGTTTAAGCGTGAAGTGAGGATCTTTGTCAGAATTTTATAACGTTTGTTCAAAAGTGAGATGGGGCAGAAATTGGCACAATGAAGACCTCTTCGTCTTTTAAAATAAGAGTAATTATTACCATTCTCACATCCAGAGATTGTTTTTTGTAAGTATTTCATTATAGACTCCTGGGAGCATGAGTGGTGAGGGAAACAAATAAGGACATGTATGGCACTTTTAAAGACTAACAAATTTATTTGTTGCATGAGCTTTCGTGGGTACAATCCGACTTCATCAGATGAACTAAATGGAAAATATAGCATGTAAACTGTAAATATAAAGATACAGAGAAGGCTGGGTCACAAAGTTAATTCAAACAGATCTAGAGGAATAGAATGCTAACCTCTCTCTTCAAAGTAAATAAGATCTTTGGATTCAAACTTTTGATGTTGAAAATGAGGTTCCAAACACCAGCGTTTACTTGTGTATGACTAAAAGACCACTCCTAATTATCTCTATAATAAATCAAAATGGAAAAGGTCATGTGTATAATTGACTTGCACTGTTGCTCTGCAGCTTATGCAAGTTTCTGAGAGAGAGAAAATGAATTAAGATTTACAGTAACGATGGGTTAGAAAATTTTCAAAGCCAACCTTGGTAATGCACTTGTTTGTGATAGGTGATTAATAATCCCATTCCAAGCCCCCCTCCCACCCCCAACAGACAGAACACACTTTCCTTTTTCCAAATGAGTTGCAGCAACAAAGAAGTGTAGAATTCATGAGAAAGGCCACAATCCTGGCTCTGCTGTGGACTTTCTGTGTGACCTTGGGCAAGTCACCTGTGCTGCAGTTGCCCCTCCGCTTAGTGCAGATCGATGAACGGAGCATCCTCTGTCTACTGAAAAAGTTTACTTACAGCTGCTCAGGCGAATACATTCTGGTTTTCAGATTCCAGTATCTCCACATTGAACTTTCTGGATGGAAAATTTTATTACAATAACCCCAAAACCGCTACTTAGATGCTTCCCATTACATTACTCATAAAAGCAAACAATAATGCCTCTCAGCAAGGACACGACCTGCCGGCAACAGCTTCAACAAAGGTGTGAATCAACCTCCAGGGAGCACCGGCTGTTTCACTCCAGGGTTACTGCAGCATTGATTCAAAATGGTTCCATTTCCTACCCTGACACCAGATGCAGGGCACGTTCTCACCTGCCTGTTACGACACTTCCTCTGGGACAATGTTGTCTGTGCTCCAAGCTGGGCTACGGCTGGGGGTTCTCTCCATTCAAAACTTGTTTGTTTCTTTGTGCAATGCTTAGGTCTTCATCTGCTCTGTTCCTACCTTTTGCTCCTCTGCTGGAAACATTTGTAGAATTCATGAGAAAGGTCCAGATCTTGGAGCTGCTGTGATGGCCCTATGTGCATGGCTGAGTGAGGGACGCTGGTCAGCACTGAAGCTCAAAGGAACCAGAAGGATGGCTTAGTAGATAGAACCCAGAATTAGGACTCAACAGACATGGGTCCCAGGTTCTGACTCAGCTACAGGCTTCCTGTGTGACCTTGGACAAGTCTCCCAAGCTATGCTGTGTTTTAGTTGCCCCACTCTACAACAGGGAGGAGACCTATCTAATCTTGCAGTCATGTTACAAGGATTAAGTCTATTACCGGTGGTGAGGTGCTCCAATTCCAGGGGACGGGTGCCTTTTTAAATAGCTAGATGGACAATATTATTGTAATGCAGAAACAAAGACACCATTTTCCCCATGGCACGTGGATGCCTGGTGGGGCGCACGCTTAGCTCAGATCGCAAATGGAGTGTCATCTGTCTACTGAAAAAGGTCTCTGTGGCCACTTACAGCTGTCCAGGCGAATACATTCTGGTTTTCAGATTCTAGTATCTCCACATTGCACTTTCTGGATGGAAAATTTTATTACAATGACCCCAGACCTGCTACTTAGATGATTTCTATTGTGTTAGTCATAAAAGCATACCAATAAGCCTCTCGGCAGCCGCATGGCAGCAAGGACACAAACTGCCGGCAACAGCTTCAACAAAGGTATGAATCAACATCCAGGGAGCACCAGCTGTTTCACCCTGGGGTTACTGCAGCATTGATTCAAAACTATTCCATTTCCTACCCCTGACACCAAATGTAGGGCATGTTCTCACCCACCTGTTATGACACTTTCTCTGGGACAATGTTGTCTGTGCTCCAAGTTGTACTACCACTGGGCTTCTCTCCATTCAAAACTTTTTAGGACACAGGTACTGTCAAAGATCAGACGCATAGTTCATCTTGTCCATTATCTCACCTCCAACAGTGGCCAGCATCTGATGCTTAAGAAGAAAGTGCAAGAAAGCATGCAATAGATTGCCAAGGACTATTCTACCCCCAGAGAATTCTCCTCTGAACCCTCAGTAGTTAAAGAGTGACTTAAATCCAGAAACATGAGGTTAGATAGCTCACTGTGACACTGGCCTCCAGGGGAGCCATGCTGAGATAGCTTAAACAGGGTAAACTACAAAGAATGCAGCACACAAAGCCTTAAATAATAGTGGTTTTTCTTCCATAAGATATATCAAGTCAACAACAAATAGAGTCTGATGACCACATTGGTCATATAGTAGTCAAAACACTGTTTCCTTAAAACTATCTAGCCCCTTGGCTAGAACCCATGCAGCCAAGTCAAATATGATGGGAATTACTGAAAATCTTTATCATCATATGTAAAAATTTCTACTAATCCCAAAGGATTGGACACATTACCAATCAGGTCAATGAGAAGTTCAGATCTTACCCAAATACATGCTTAAAGCCCATGTTTATTAACTAAACTAATATTTATTTTAAAAAAGAAAGGGTAATGATTAAAAGGTCACTATACATACACAAATGAAAATAAAGCTCATAGGCCAGTAGAGATGATAATCTTAAAATTCTTAAATTACAACATCTCTAAAATTACCCAAACAGCTGGGGGTCATCAGTACTAGGTTAGAGCTTTTTTGTGAGAAATCCAGGCTGAAGAAATGGAGACTAAATACTTCATGTACTGCAAAACAAAAAAGGAATCCTGTGATACTTTTAAAGACTAACAAATTTGTTTTTTGCATGAGCTTTCATGGGCAAAGTCCCACTTCGTCAGATACCCGAAAGTGGAGAAAAGCTTATGTATTTTATTTTTCACCCACAAAAGCTCATGCGAAAAATCAATTCGTTAGTCTTTAAAAGTGCCACAGGACTCCTTGTTTCTTTTGCTGACCTAGACTAACACAGCTACCCCTTTGGAACTGATATTTCATGTATTGAGTCTTCTAATTCTCCCATGAGAATTAGTAGGGTGCTTCTAGGCTGGTGCTGGGATCTCAGTCTTACAAACCAAACTTTCCGTGATAAACTTGGACAGATTAAAATTAAGAAGGATTAGTCCACTACAGTCTTTTATAGATCCATGAAGGTTGACCTATATCTTCTTGACATCAGGTACCTTCTTGAATAATTAATAGATGATTATTTGGGGCTCTGGTGCGTCATCTCCTTTCCCCTGTGTGCACCAGTAACTAGTTACAGTAGCACAAGGTAATTGGCCATTTACAACCATTTTAAGCACTTAGTACTTAAATTTCAAAGAGAAATAAAAACAATAGTACTGTTACATTCAAGTTTCACCTAAATGTTCGTGTTTCTTTTGAACTCTTAATCAATAGAACCGTGATAGACAGGAAAGCAGTTTATCTACATTGCTAACTTCTTAACAAGACATAGCTAAACAACATCAAATAACTACCAGCAATATATGTGCATATCCAAATTCTATTCTACTTGTAGGGCATGACCCTCACTACAATTGTATGTTCCGACAATGTCTCTAAAAGTCAGACTTAGTCTATACAACTTGTCACACCCATCTAGTTATTTTTAGAAGTATTTATCATTACTGATTGATATTTGTCATTCATCTAAGTCTCTCTAAATCATATACTAACTTCTTGGACAGAAGATATCCTTCTAGATAATCACTTGGATGGCTGAATCATATGGGTCAATCAGGTGTGGTGAACCATCCCAACCATTGACTTAAAAGGCTCTGTATTTATACCCAAGAATTCAAGGGGATGACAATGTTTTGCCTCTTGGTTGTGCAATGAAAAAAGTTACAAGTGTTAAAAGTTATAGTTATGCTGTGAATTAATAACTACTGACAAAGACGTGTATAAGTGTTGCACTACCAATGAGCAATGCTATCCTCCCGAACTCTTGTGAACCCACACAAACACCCCCTAATGCCTTTAGCAGTAGTTCTTGTTCACCCCATTAGCATCCCTCTTGTTTGTGCAAGAGCTGTTATGGTAAAAAGGATGTGCAAATCAAGATTTCTGGGTGATCTTTGCCTCTCCCTTGAAGCACTCAATGTGGAATCTTAGCTGATTTGCTTTCAAATTGGATCATGCTCTTTTCCCCTAATGTTCTTGAGACCACATAATTTGGGTTGGAGGGAAACAAAGGCAACCTTAAATTATGAATAACTACGTTAGATTTTATTATGGAAGAGTATCTTCCATTGGACAGTGTGGGGGACCAGGAGTCACGACAATAAGTTCTATTCCCAGCAACGAACAAAATCCATTTCTGTGAACCTGAGCCAGACATTTAACCTGTTTGTGCTTAATTTTGCACATCTGTAAACCAAGGCTAATACTTATCGGTCTGGGATGAAGTGAGACTTTAGTTTTCATGAAGTGCTGTATAAGTACTAGATTTACATTATAGTCGTGCATGTGATGTTTATTTGAAAACATCCTTCCTGAAAGTAGCATGCTCTGTGCTTGGTGCAGATTACATGGCAATCTACACAGCAGTGCCAAGACATGTGTGGTTCTTTATTTTCAGTTACACTTCATGTTAATTGAAGTTTCCTTCATATTCCTAGGACATGTGGCAAAATAGCCCTTTAAGGACATGATTTACCAGGACCCCCCTCTGGAAAAGGAAGAACACATTACACAAAATCTACCCACCAAATGATGTTTTATTATAAAGTTGAACTTTACGATTTTTGGTTTTTCAATTCTCACTATAGGGAATTATTTTACATAAAACATGCTGATTTGATTAATCCTAGGAATGGGGCCAATGCTTGTCTAAATGACTGAAGGGCAGTGCAAACTGATTTATAAAGGATAATTTTAGTCTATGTCCCCACCTCTGCAACCTTTACATTCCACACTTCCATCTGACTGGCAGTGATGCCGTATCTAAGTGAAAACAAAAACCCAAGAGCTGAGTGTTATTCAGTGGAATTCAAACAACAGGAGACATTTAAAATGCTCCCAAAAGGTCACTTGACTAACCAATGGCTAGTGCGATAGCCATTTACAAGTGTTGCAGAAACTACTACCCAGAGGGAACTAGTTAGGGCTGTACATGGTGAATTTAACTTGGGGTACTAAACACACGCAAGATTCCACTGGAATAAGACCACAAGGGAGGTTGTCGTAGTCCCTGGCTTGAGTCATTTAAAATGTGAAACAAAGTACTGTAGACTACACTATAGAGAAGAATTCTGCACTGGATGTTAGCAAGATGGATTCAAAGCTTTACTGATCTTTTCCATCTTTGATTCCTAGGGTTTCTACAATTAACAAAGGATATGGGAATTGGTAAATTGCCCACATTGTTTTCTTTTCCCCTCTAATTAGCATTACATAAACAATATTGCAGTCATGCCCAACCTCGTTTGCTCTTAAATGTGTCATATAGTAAATAGCAATTTGCTATTGCTTAAAATACATCAGTAAAAATATTGCAATGGTCTCATGCTGCAGTGGGGTAGGTCTAGGTTGGATTTCTAGGTTGGAGGTGTAGTGGTCAAGCACTGGAATGAGGTGTTGGAATTTCCATTCTTATAGGTTTTTAAGGTGCAGCATGACAAAGCCCAAGGGGTTGGACTAGGTGACTTCCCTGAGGGTCCTTCCAACCCTAATCTTGTATGTATGTATGAAAAAATAGAGCCCTGTATTTTGCACTCTGCGCTGTATGGGGTTTACCACTTGTAAGTTCTGCTTGGACACATGATTTGCCACACAAACCTTAAAAGAGGAGTCTTTCAAGCCATCAAAAAAGGATCATGCATCTTTGCATAAATTTTCCTCACCCTCACTTGAGTGCTTCATTTGTAGCAAATGGATCACACTTGCAGATCACATGTAGGTTCATATGATGGGTTCTGAGCTGGTGAAGAAAATTGAGAAGAGAAACATCAGTGCTTTACAGCCAATTCCAAAATGAACATTCTAGTTTAACGTACTACAGAGGGTCCAAGAGGATAAGAATAGACAAACCCCACTCCATAACCTAGTATAGTGTATTTGAAAGAATGTGTGATTTCATATATGGGCTGGGAAAGTGAACGCTCTAGTCTCAATTTATTACACATGGAATAGCCATAACAATGTTCCTTTTTGCCCATAAGTAGCATATTTACATTTTGAATGGAACTTGCCATCATATGTATATGTATAAGATGCCTCACAAATGTCATAAGCAGGCATACCTGTGAGGATATTACAGACTGTTGGAATTGCAGCGTGGCGGTTTCCTGGATCTGCTTGCAGGCTTAGGAGCTAAGAGTACATACAGTCAGTCTAAAAGAGCCAGCTTAACAAAACATGGGGTGCTCTTCTCCCGTTTACAGATCTCTTCAAAAGGGAGTGAAATTTGAGTCGCAAAGAGCCGTCAATGGACTTTCTTCTATAATGGCTCTGAGTGATGGGGGGAAAACTGATGGCATGGGAAGCAGTGGATAGCTTCAGTCGTCCATGCTTTGGAATGAATGCTCTCCCACTGACATTGCTGTTTGCCTTATTAAACACCATGGAAAAAGCAAAACTTCTCTCTCCAGTGTATTATTGATGCCGAAGCCTTTGGTACAAAGGAAGCGTTCTGGTATGTTTTCAGAAAGGCTGAGTTTCCCAGCATACAAATTCACTGCTGCCAGTAATATGGAAGTAGCAGCTTTTGTCTCTTATAAAAGCTTAATTTAGAATCACTGTTGAGTATGTGGTTTGCATCACGCCGTAACTGCGACAGGAAAAAAAACTCCTTCCATTATTCTTCATGTTGAAAGCTTGGTACACGGTGGGCTGATTTCAAAATCTCTGTCAAGGGCCTGCTTAATTGAATGGAATATTGTCATCTTCCACGGACTCGAACGATTTTGCAGGCAACACGCTACGCACATTCATTTGTGATGCTTCTGTTTCAGAAAAACAGACGATTGTGCTATCACAGAGCTGTTATTGGAGAATGTGGCATTATTACAATTGTATGGTCTAATAGAGCACTGAGCAGCCAGCTACCACTTCAGTTCTGTACAGATGCTAAAAAGTGGGACTGTCTGGCACGCGTAGTTTGCTACACTTTCATTTTATTCTTGCAGCTACCAGATGTGACGGCTGTAGAGACAGGGGGCAGAGGGGGTGTATTTGTGACAGCTGTAAAGGGAAACGCATACGCCGTAATTCTCTCTTACTCCTAAACTGCCACTCCAAGTTTCTCAGAAAGTGAGTCTCAACTTACTGGGCCTGCGGGTGCAGCAGCACGGATCGAATACTTCTTACCCAGCTAGCCTGGTATAAATAGCAGTGAGTAGACACACCTCTGACCCTGAGTATACATTCCCTACATGGCTCTTCACACACCTAAGTGGTGCCTCCCATGTCTACTCTGCTATTGTTAACCGTGTGGTATCCTGCTGCCAGACCCTTTCTGCTGCAGTGAAAGATTGAGGCGAACGGGAAAAGCGCTGGCCGTGAGGAGGCGGCAGGGAAAAGCCCCAGCCACTTCCTGCGGCCTCCCAGCAGCCAGATTTCACTTGCACATATCTGCACACTCGAGTGAGTTTCAGTCGCACCCGGCCTTCCACTGTGTGTATCGCTACAGACGTGCTACTTAGCACCGTCTCTGTCTTATCACATCACAGGAAGCAGCATGGTGCAGTGGGTAGAGAACTGGACTCAGCTCTGACAGCTGAACTCCGTGGCCTTGCGCAAATAACTTCTCCTTCCCCTCCACCCCACTGTGTCCCTTCCCCCAGTCTGGTTTGTCATCAGGGCAGGGTCTGTCTCCCCTTTTGTTCGTGCAGCACCCAAAACCCTGGCACTCCACCAACAGACCGGTCAGGCCAGGCAGGCATTTCTGAGGCTGCCCTGCTCCGCCTGCCCCTGAATGTTACATCTCACAATAACGCCTCTTCATTCCACTCCTCCAGCTCAATCATTCTAGCCTCAAGATGCTCTATATGCCCTGTGTTCATAGTTTTCCATGATGTAGATTCATCCCTTTGCATTTTGCTGGAGTGAAGGATGTGTGCCCTGTGGAAGAGAAAGACACATGGCTTGCTGAACAAATCCATGGCTGTCTCTCTATCCAAGGAGCTGCGTAAGGCAATCTAAGTGGAAACTGGCTGGCAGAAACCCATTAGGCAGTGCGTGTAAAAGGCAGCATTATAGCCGTGGTCCCAGGTGACTGGCAATGCACATGTTGCTTCCGAAGTCTGTGAAGATGAATACCTGCATCTTTGCTCTCTTGACATCCTTAGATAATGTCAGGGAGATGCCCTTTAGCTGTTCCACTGTCTCAGCGATGTGTCCTGCAGTGGCTGGGGATCAGAGGGTGTCTAGGATTAAGCAAGAAAAATCATCCGGGCAGTTCCTGTGTCCGTGTTCTTTAGCACTGAGAATATTCATCTCGTGTGCCTGCTGGATACACATCATAGTCTCTCTTCCTCCAGGAATGACACATCCATCTGCAAGAGTTTCTCCTCCCTAAGAGTTAACAAAAGGCCCATGTCCAGAGGTCTTCTAGGGAAAAATATAAACACAGGTTAGTAAAGAGGAGTAGGCACAGGGTTTGATATTAGAGCCATGGCCACACCCAACTGCACATTAGTGATTACAGGCTTTCCTGCAGCTGAGAAGAGCACTGACTGGCTACCTTCCTCGGGACACGTGGCCAGCTGAACATGACGCCTTAGTTTTAAATTGTCCTGACAAGAAAAAAAGTTTTAAATGAGTTTTTGGAAATGGGAAAATCTTTTAAATTAAAGTTAGAATAGTATAGAAGACCACTCCCGATCTTACTGACAAACACTATCTCATTGTTTCCTTGGCTCTCCAGTCTATCTGGATCCACCCATTGTCTCTTGTCTTAGCCTCAGATTGTAAGCTCTTTGGGACAGAGATGGTCTTCTGATGCTGTGTTTGTAAGCACATAGCACAAAGGGCCTTGGTCCATGACCAAAGCTAATAAAATAGAAGAAGAAGAGCAAAGAGTATGAAAGTATAAAGTGTGCAGAAGCATTGCTCAGACTCCATAGTGGTAAGAGTCTTAGCTGGCCACCTTTCCCCCTCTGCTTGAGATCCAGCAAAGACATTAGGCTCTTCAGTTGCAGGAGGGCTCCCAGGTAGAAGGTGAGAGAAATGAACAAAGGAGAAAGGACAGCCCCTGAGGGAGGAGAGCTATGGGGGTGTGGGTCACATGGGGTCTGTAAGAGGACTATGTGACAAGGGATGACTTTGTTTGAGCTAGGAACGTAAACCTCCTGCTCTTAGAAGTGACTTGTGCCTTTGAAAGTATGAGTGGATGGAAGGGATGGAAATGAATTGAGTGATGGGAAATAAACTGCACAGTGCATTTGTGGAAGGAAAATCTTGTCCAGCTGGATTAAGAGACTGATACTACTTACACAGGAAAAGGATGTGCCCTGAAAACAATTAAAAAGAATTTTCTTACAGAGGTGAGAAGATAAATTAAGGTGCCCCCACTGGCTTTAAAACTGAAGTATCTCATTCTCTTCCAGGAACTGAAGAGGTAAGAGAGAGTGGGGGCCTTCAAAGAGTCATAAACTAGTACCAAAGTGGAAATAGGATCATTTAGTTACCTGAAAGAACCATCTCACATCTCAGGTTTATACAGGCCTCGGTGGATTTGTGCCACGTTCCAATTTACTTGCAAACCCTTTCTCTCCACAGAAGGGATGAGTTCAAAAGTTGAAGCCACATGACAGCATTAATGGTGCAGTCACCTGCACATTGCCTTGGAAAATAATGAACAGAGAATGATTTCTACCAAGGTGTAGGTAAAAATATATTGATTTGAGAGATAAATATCAACAGAGGTATTTGGCCCAGTCAGTAATTTACTCAAGGGACAATGAATCTTCTAGATAGTATCAGTGGTCACAGTCTGAACGCCATCACTGATGAAGTTTGTGGACAATGCTAAAATTGGAGGAATTATAAATAATGAAGAGGGCAGGTCAGTGATATGAGCCATTTGGATTGTTTGGTAAGCTGGGCACAAGCAAACAATACGCATTTTAGTATGGCTAAATCTACACGTATACCTCTTGAAACAAAGAATGTAGGCCACACTTACAGGATAGGGGACTTGATCCTAGGGAAGAGTGACCCTGAAAACGATCTGGGGCCGGGGAATGGATAATCAACTGAACATGAGCTCCAACGTGAGACTATGGCCAAAAAAAACTAATGTGATCCTAAAATGCAAAAGCAAGGGAATGTCTAAGTAGAGTAGAGAGTTTATTTTATTTCTATATTTGTCACTGTTTTGACCTCGGCTGGAATCCTGTGTACAGTTCTGGTTGATAAAAATCATTTCTGCCCAGGATTCAATAATTACATCTTTGAGCAATACATTCCAGTCTTCTGGTGGCGGCAGCAGGGGGCGCTGCAACCCAGTACTTGAGCGTCTATGACCCAATACTGGGTCCCGACCCTTGGTTTGAAAAGCACTGCCTTATAGTAACCCACTCAAGGAGCTCAATCAATTTAACTTAGGGAAGGATCCAGGTGACTTAATTACAGTCTAGAAATATCTAGATGAGGAACAAGTATTTAAAAATGGGATGTTTGGTCTGGTACAGAAAGGTATGACATGATCCAAAGGCAGGAAGTTGAAGCTAGACAAATTCAGACCGAGAAAAGGTGTAATTTTTTTAATGATGGGAATAATTAAGCATTGGAATATCTTGCCCAGAGTTTCAATGGATTTTCCCTCATTGACCATTTTAAAATAAGGATTGAATTTTTTTTCCAAACAGATACGATCTCAGATTTATTTTGGGCAAGTTCTATGTCCTCTGTTATGCAGGAGTTATCAAAATGGTCCCTTCTAACCTTAGAATCTATGAATCACAAGTAGTCAGAAAGTCCACTGTTATGGCAAGGAATTTCAAATCCACAATATTTCTTTAACATAGAAGATTAGGATTGGAAGGGACCTCAGGAGGTCATGTAGTACAACCTCCTGCTCAAAGCGGGACCAACCCCAACTAAATCAACCCAGCCAGGGCTTTGTCAAGCCACACCTTAAAAACCACTAAGAATGGAGATTCTGCGCCGGCCCCCCCCCCCCCGCGGTGCTTCACCACCCTTCTATTTAAAAAAAAAAAAAAAAGTTTTTCCTATATCATACCTCCCCCACTTGAACTTGAAGACCATTGCTCCTTTTCATGTCATCTACCACCATTGAGAACAGCATAGCTCCATCCTCCCTGGAATCCCCTTTCAGGTACTTAAAGGCTGCTATCAAATCCCCCTCATTTTTCTCTTCTGAAGACTATACAAACTTATTTTTCTCAGGTGCTCTCCAAAAGTCATGTGCTCTATCCCCTTAATCATTTTTGTTGACCTCTAGTGGACTCTCTCCAATTTGTTCACATCCTTTCTGTAGTGGGAGACCACAAACTGGATACAATTTGCTAAATGTGGCATCACCAGTGCCAAATAGAAGGGAATAATCACCTCCCTTGAGCCGCTGACAATGCTCCTAATGCAGCCCAATGTGACTCATAGACTCTAAGGTCAGAAGGGACAAATATGATCATCTAGTCTGACCTCCCGCACAATGCAGGCCACAAAACCTCACCCACCCACTCCTGTAATAAACCTCTAACCTATGACTGAGTTATTAAAGTCCTCAAATCATAATTTAAAGACTTTAAAATACAGAGAATCAGCCAGCAAGTGAGCCATACCCAATGCTACAGAGGAAGGCAAAAAAACCCCGGCACCCGAGCCAATGTACCCTGGAGGAAAATTCCCTCCCAAACCCAAATATGGCGATCAGTTAAACCCTGAGCATGTGGGCAAGTCACAACAGCCAGTCCAGAAAAAATTCTCTGTAATAACTCAGAACCCACCCCATCTAATGCCCCTTCCCAGGTCACTGGCATATCTATCACCAGTAGTAAAAAATGGATGTTAGCCTTCTTGGCAATAAGGGCATACTATCTACTCAGTTTCTTTTAGCTAACATTTGCAAAAGAGATGAAAATAGAGAGCTAAGGGGAAAAAAAGATTTACCACCCCTGCAAGATGCAGCAATTGTTCTCACTTACCGAAGCTGAAATCATCCAAGATACACCCATTTTCACATGTCATCAGATGGGCTGTCTTTGCTATCAACCAAAATGTGTCACCTCCAGAAATAGTAACATATGTATTTTCAACCAACAAGGAATTTCTTCTTGTAGTCGCAAAAAACCCACACATTTGGAAACCTCTGACATTCTCTAATCCATACATTTTAGGAGGGAAGACGTCCCATCTAGTCTCTTCTTTCTCACCATTGTATCCATCTAGTTAACGTTCGCTTATTCCACCACGGTTGGACACACAGAGCCCCTGTCACAGCCTGACCTTCCATTCATTTTTAATATTTGAAGATGAGAAAGAAGGCTAGAGACTTGAATACTTGAATCTTTTTTAAAAACACTCAAAAGTCTGGATATACTGGTGGATCCTGACAAGTTTTGATGATCCACTGGTCTCCTGTCTGGCTTACATCTGTCATATTTATAAACTCATGATAGTTTTCATAAGCTCATTACTTGTATCTCAGTAATGGATATTACTGAATGTGTAAAAAAGACTGTAGCTATTGCACTGTAGCTTGCTGATTTCTGGTCTTTGCCTCCTTATTAGTAACATGAAAAACAATTGGAATAAAGGGAATTTAGGTTGAACATCAAGAAAAGCTTCCTGAAACTGAGCTGCATTCGGCTTGCAATAGGAAGATGGTGGAAGTGGTGGAAAGCTCATTATTTAGGATATTAAAAATCCAACCCAGACAATACATTCAAAAAAGTCAGAGAGGTAACAACCCTGTGCTGACCAAGACATGGACCTAATTGACCAACAGGTCTTATTCACTGCTAATTTCTTTTACTGATTGCAGGTACAGAATCTCAAAACTCTCCTATTTTGACTGAAGATACGTGTGCTTTTTATTTTGGTTGGTACTCTAGGCACCTTTGCCGGGAGTTAAATAAACAAATGCATAGAATACCATCAGCAACTTTGCCTCTCCTATAATCAAGGGATAGTCAGCTCGCTGTCGTGTAGTGTATGGGAGAGGAATTCACATATCCAACAGATGCAGTTGGGGAAGAAAAGGGTTGCGTCAGTTCCATTATAGAGTGGTAGGTCCCAGATCTGTCTCCCGCTTCTTTGGCAGTGATTTTCTTAATGTGTAATCAGATTGACTGGTAAGTGG
Source organism: Pelusios castaneus (assembly GCA_007922175.1). NCBI lineage: Eukaryota > Metazoa > Chordata > Testudines > Pelomedusidae > Pelusios > Pelusios castaneus. The sequence goes on along the minus strand of ML685887.1, from coordinate 2,284,398 downwards.
GTTTTGGTGGGCAAATGAGAGTATGAGAGGCTAAAGAGAAAGCACAGCCCAAGGACAGTATATTTCCAACAGAGTGTTATTTCTGGAGTGAGCTGGGTGAATAGAAGGGAACAAAAATATTCTAACCATGTCATAAAAGCCCTGACCTGTTCACAGACATTCAGGGAACATAAATAGGGTGTTAAGTTTGATTCATAATTTATTTACTGTGGGGATGAGTTGAAGTTAATGGAAACTTCTACTGACCTTACTGGACTGTGGATCATATTGTTCTATTCTTGGCCAGAGTCCAAGGTCCTCCAGAAACAACAGGATGGGATAACCCACAGTGGAAGATGTGCATATGCCCCAGCAGAGAAGTTCCTGAATTACTCATGGCAACAGCATCAAAGCCCAGAAAGCAAAGTCTCCAGTCAGAAGAAAAGCCATCCAGTTCATACCACTGGGAAGAAACTGACTGAGGGGCAAGACAACACAGCAGCACCCAGGGAGGCTCAGAAGCCTCAGCTCTGTGGCCACCAGCTTCTTAGCCTCTAGACAATAAGGAATGAGACACAGAATGCAGCGGAACAAGGGGACTGGATTTCAGAAAGGCACAAAGTGTAGAGCCAGACTGTAAATAGACCACCTGCCCCGAGTCTGGGGTTGGCACTGGCCGACCCAATCTTGGAACCTCAGGAAGCCACAGTTCCTTGCTGCCTAGTTCTCGGGGGGTGGGGGTGGGGGTGTTGTCCCTTTATCTGTAGTGGTAGATGACAGAACGAGGAGCAATGATCTAAAGTTGCTGAGGGAATGGGGGCAGTCTAGGTTGGATATTAGGAAAAACTTTTTCCCCAGGAGGGTGGTGAAGCACTGGAATGGGTGACCTAGGGAGGTGGTGGAATCTACATCCTTAGAGGTTTTAAAGGCATAAAGCCCTGGCTGGGATGGTTTAGATGGGGCTGGTCCTGCTCTGAGCAGGGGGTTGGACTGGATGACCTCCCAAGGTCCCTTCCAATCCTAACCTTCTATGATTTTATGGTCTGGAATAGTTTATCTATCCCATGTGCCTAGTCAACTATTGTGGCTGGTAAGCAGGGACGGACCCAAGGCTCTTCCCCTTCTTTGCCTCTCTTCATCCTCTCCCTGTCCACTTGCAGTGAGGAAGGACCACAACCAGTCCTTACTTGTTCTTCGCCACAGCCAGTCACTCTGACCATGCTAGGTGGGGGAGGAGGAGAGAGGAGAAGGCACTTTGTGCCCTTACCTTTCAGAGTTGAGTAAGGGCTGCCACAGTGTAGCACTTAGGGAAAGCACTCTCAAATCTCTCGGTGTAAATGGCTGGGACCAAAAGCAATTTGGAAAGAACCACCAGATAGTCTGAAAAACATGAAAGGAATACATGTTCCGCCACTACTGTAGCTGGTCCTCAAAACTCTCCTACACCCAACATCATCAGAGATCTTCCTGACACACAAAATATAGACAAGAACAATCAAAAACTCAAAACAGCAGCAATATATTTTATAATTCTCTTACAGGTGCCCATTGCATTTGGTACAGCGCCCCTTGAGCTCTCCCCTAACATCTTGTGGTGATCTGGTGGGAAAATACCTCAGTAGCAGATTGTGTTTGTGTAGACACATCTAGATCATATTGCTAAAGTGACCAATTTTGACCATTTGGGGCTAAAATTTCACCTTAGTGTTGACTGAAAGGAGGATGAAATCTGTTATCTTTGTATGAGTGAAGGGCAGCAGAACTGTGCTGAACACACCCTGATTCAGGTAGTCACCCTGAAATACAGCATCCAAGTGGGTGGATAGTGACAGAGTGGTGTATTCCTGTTTAGGGGGCCCTAGAAGCCATTTGACTCTTCTCCCTCCAGTGTTTAAAGACAGAGCTGACAAGACTCATTGGAGAATCCTGCTTCTCTCAGTACTATTTGGCTACTGGGACATTGATGGGCACAGGCCTGCCCATAGTTAAAAGCCCCTCCCCCGGCCTAAGGGGAAGAGCTACTGAGCCTAGAACTCAACTAATTACAACAATGAACGAAAAACCACAGATGGGTGTGACATTCCAAGGGCTAAACAGAAGGATCCTGATGGGGACAGTGAGCAAAGAAAGCACCCCCTACTCCTCAAAAGTGGCCAAGGAGTAAGCAGAGTGGAAGTTGACCCTGCAGTCACAGCCCAGCTTCACAGCCAACTTCCTCTCCCTCATCACCTTGGCCAATGTGAGGAAGTTAACAAAGAGGTCCCTCAACTTTGTGGTGCCACAGAAGGGTGCACATAGATCAGAAGGTGTGGGGAGAAGTAGGAGGTTCTAGAGGAGCTGGAATAGGGTTGCAATGTGGTGCACTCCAGATAAATAAGGGCCAGGCTTTGGGATGGGGGGTGAACAACATGTGAGAAGCCAACACAGAAAGGGCAGCAGCGGCAGAGAGATTGCCCACTACCCGGTGACATTACTACAGAGCTAAAGTGGCTGAGAACAAGGCCACGTGGTGGAACCTCAGAACACACGTCAGCAAGAGGTGGCAGCTAGGCCAGCGGCGATAGACACAGCGACAACCTGTAAAGAAAGCAACAAACAGTGGCAAAGACAGGGGAGTCACTCAGCCGGCCTTGCCCTTCAGGGGCAGGAGGTGAACCTACCCAAACACATCCCCAGACTCTGGAGATATCGCTGTCATCAGACAACACACTGGGAGGAGGGCACAGCAGAGGGGAAAGCCGGGGTGGTGGGGCTCATGTTAAAGAGACACATAGCCCAATGTGAAAAAAAATGGACCCTGCTCAGGATACCAAGGGCAGGGGTTTTACTTACTGCTTGTGTGCTTTCGGGTCATTGCTGCAATGTTTTGTTCGCCCTATGCAGTGCCTGCCGGAGGAGGAGGTATTGTTTCTTAGAGGTACCCCCGGGCAGCGGCTGGTCTTCCCAGATTACCAGGTGGGGGCTCAAACTGGTTCAGTTTTGCATCGTTAAGAAGAAGAGCTATGTATTAAAGCCAGCCCTTGATGCTGCTGACTCCTCCTGACAGAAGTGAGGCATACACTTACCCAGCCTGGGTGCCTCAGTAGCTACGCTGAGGATCATAACGGGATTCAGGCACAGCACAGTCGGGATAGTAATAGTAAACCCTAGCTGGTGAAAAAGCAGCAGCCCTTTAATATTTAAGATATATTCTGCAAACTCTACAGCTGCCCCTCAATCTGCAGACAAAACTGATGAGCGTGCCATGCGCTGACATAGGGGGGCAACTAGCTTTTCATCCCTGCAATCGTTTCATTCTGAACATTTTGGAGAGTCATGACTGCCTCGGTGTAATTCTTTCCTGGACTTTTTGCAGGTCTCCAAACCTGAAAACAGCTGTTTCTGACTGCAGCTCCAGTGAAGTGAATGCATCTCTAGTGGGCCTTTGCCCAGGATTGGGATCTTGAAGTGACAAGTTTTCACTTTTCAGGGTTCCTGTTGGTTGAATAAACTCATCTCCCTGGACTAATCTGCAGTTCAGCTAGGAGGAAGTGAATGCCAGAGAGAAAGACCAGGCAGTTAAATACCTACATGGTCATTCATTCATTGTCTTTTCCTTAAAGGAAAATATTTAAAATCAAATGTCAACTTTTTGTTGTCATTTTCACCAGTCTCTTCAACTACCAGGAAAAAGAAAGGGCATGTAAGCCAATCCCAAGATTTTTCCTACAGCTCTCTACTGATATTGGGCAGATTTGCAGCAAATGATTTGTTAGCCTCTGATTATGAATTGCCACAGACTAATTTTTTTATGAACATGTTCGACACTGGAAATTACTGGATTATAATTCTGCGAATGGCAGAGGGAGTGGTTTACTAAAACATTTCAGCAGACAGCTCCCTTGAGATTGAACAGGTCCCTTAGAATTGATTTCACGCAGCTACTTTCTACACTTACATTTAACTCTTTGCTCTGTTCTCTCTACACGGCTTGATGAGCAACAATGTCACTGCAGTGGAGCAGAAGTGGAAGGCCCTGGGATTTGGGCTCACAAAATGCTGTTGATTCACTAGGGCCCTAACTGGCTCTCAGGCTAATACTGTTTGCCATTTGGGGATGCAGGAGACATGGGTTATTATACAGAACATGACTGGCCTGTATTGACATGAAATAATTATACTGGGAAACAAGGGCTATGTCTACACTGGCAAGTGAGTTTGAATTAAGGAAGCTTAATTCGAACTAACTAAAGCCATGGCTACACTAGGCTTTCATTAGTTCGAATTAAGGGCTTCCTTAATTCGGACTAATCAATTTGAATGGGCTATTCGAACTAAGGGTTAATGCGAGCTAGTTAGTCCGAATTAACCAATTTCTTAGTTCGAATTAACCGGCCATTGAAATGAATGGGGATCGCTAATTCAAACTAAGCAAGTGCTTGCTTAGTTTGAACTAACATTCCAGTGGGGCCGTGCTTGTTCGAATTAACCAATGTGGCCATGTTAGTTTGAACTAATTGCCTAGTTCCAACTAACCAGCCCATTGACCTCAATGTAATTCGCTAATTTGAACTTGCTTAGTTCGAACTAAATTAAATTAATTCGAACTAACTAAAATTAGTTCAAATTAGTTAGTTCGAATTAACTAATTCGAGCTAACTTTAGTAGGTATAGACATAGTCAAGTAGCTTGGCCCTGGGTCTCCACTTCAGGAGCTTTTCATCCACAGATACTAGAAAGAACTTGCATATCTCCCTTCGACCACCTAACGCCGACGCATCGCAGCATCTTCAGAAAGATCGCTTTGACAGCAGCCAATTTGCTACCATCAGTGAAGATCTGTCCTTAGATTGAAGCCTCGGCCATCAATCACCAAATCCCCCGGTTCCTTGTTAAAACCGTAACTATGCAGGACATGTTTTGCAAGCAGGTACGATATGAAAATAATTCAGAAGAGCTCTGAAATAGGGGGAAATAGTGAGTTATATCATCTGATTATTAGCAGACAATCACAGTCAGGGTCAATTGCAAGGGCATAAGCAACAGCTGTTGCAGATTTCTCAACAACTGAGATCGTGAAACCTTTCATCATGTATTGTCGTGAGCAGACTGAGCTATGTGGGTGACAAATTAAATCCATGACATGAGCTAAAAACCTAGAGTGGAAAACAAATGCAAAGTGACAAACTTCAGTGTCATTTAAGCTTAAGGAAAAAGCCACATGACAGATCCTAGTTGCATCAGCAGCTGTTCAGATAATGTAGTGATGGGCACATAAGGGCCATGCTGGATCAGACCAATAGTCCATTAATCCTGTGTCCTGTCTTCTGACAGTTGCCAGTGCCAGGTTCTTTAGAGGGAATGAACAGAACAGACAATTACCAAATGATCCATCCTGTCATCTAATTCCAGCTTCGGGGCACCTAGAGTATGGTTTTGCATCCCTGACTATCTTGGCTAAAACTCACTGATGGACCTATCTTCGACGAATTATCTAATTCCTTTTTAATGCCATTATAATTTTCACCTTCCCAACATCCCCTGGCAATGAGTTCCACTGGTTGACTGTGCATTTCTTCCACCCACCTAGAAAATGCATTCTAAGCAAGAAATGTGCTTCAGAGGTCAACTGATTTAAATAGTATTTCCTTCCTTAGAAAATAGGATTAAAATCAGGAACCCTGATTTAAAACAAAACACACAAGGCAGAATGGAATGTATGCGGGCTTTATATGATCAGGTACAACAGAGATCAGCGAAAGTATCAGCTATTCTGGCTGTTCCTAAATCCCACAAAATCAACTGGTTTTGGATGTGTTATAATGATGTCCCTAAAAAGCTCTTCAGGCTTCTATGTTTTGGGTTTTTCTGTGTTTACTATAAATTAATGCATATTGAACTGTAACAGCGTTTGAATACTCTTCTTGTCTATTTAAAACTTACAGTGAAGGAAAATTTATGAAGCTATGTGTAAAAATAAATTCATGAAGTTCTATTTTTAATCCTCCTTGTACCATTGCGGTAGTAGCCAAGTGCTTAACTTATAATCACAGTGCCCCAAAGAGGCAGAGAAGACACTTCCATTTTTCCATTAGCTTTACACACTCAATTTGCACTAGCTCCTAGCAAAGACTGAACCAGTAGGGAGAGATGGTAAGGGGACCCTGCCAGCCTTCTGCTGAGTCAGAGACAAAAACCCAGTCCATCTGCCAGAGGTATAAAAGTATTTCTTCCAGAAAGTCTTCTTTATTGGCTAGTAACAATGGGTTTTTAAAAGATGTACAAGCAGTAGGGTCTCAGCAGCTCTAGGAAATGAACAGACCCAGGAAGCGACATTTTTGCTACATTTGTTCCTTTAGAAGAAACACTACTGGGAGCTGGTTAAAAAAAAATGAAAAACTAGTTGTGAAAACTTGAGATTTATTGTTTTCAATTTGAAGGGTTTAAAAGACCTTTAAAAAATTCTGAATTTTATTGAACATTAAGAAAAAGGTTGTTAAATGTTAACTATTCTAGTAAGCAAATCTGAAAAAAAAAATCCCACTTTAAAAAACAGAAAAATTTCAGTTGTGAACATTTGCAACAAAAATTATAAGTCTTTTTTTAAAAAAAGACATTTTGAATTAAAACTTTTCATTTTAAAAAGTTTACTTAGCTATAATACAGATTTGTGTATTTTGGGTTTAACTTTCCCTAATTTTGTCTTTGTAAACCATAATTATAACAAAAAACAAGAGTCCTGTGGCACCTTATAGACTAACAGATTTTCTTCGGCATAAGCTTTCATGGGCTATAACACACTTCGTCAGATGCAAGTTGGTTATAGCCCACGAAAGCTTATACCGAAGAAAATCTGTTAGTCTATAAGGTGCCACAGGACTCTCGTTGTTTTTTGCTGTACACAGACTAACACGGCTACCCCTCTGCATAATTATAAACTATCTTCTCAGTCTTTAGTCTTTTAGTCCTATTCCTTCTTGAATATCTGGGGAACTGCTTGAATATATCAGGATTACCTCTGTAAATAATGCAAAACCCAGTATGCTCTGTCCAATCAGAGTGTCTAGAATAGTAAGAATGCTAAGTCGATGGTGAGACGTCGTAGAATTTTGACCTTGTTATCCAACATTAATCTAGTACAGAAAAGTAATGTGCCATTAGTGCTATAGTTTATTGGTCTGGTGTTTGGAATGGCAACTCATCACCACAGATGTATAACACATGATCATCATCATGTCAAAGGAAGGGTGGAGAGCGCAGTCAACAGTCTTCACCCGCAGATGGATGGACATGATAAAATTTCCAACCAGGCACAAAATATATATTTTAAATGGAAGGTATTAAAGGGAAATGCTCTTCACTGAGATTTTAAAATAGAAAGCGAAAAGAACTTTCTTCTCTAGAAAGTAGCCAGTCAGCTCTGGTACCCAAGGGTGTGACTCTCCATTTGCCCCAGCTAAACCCTGCTTCATTTGGCTCTCCGTTTGCTTCAGTTAGGCTTCATTTTTCTAGTCACAGTATTTCAAAGTGGAAGATGGACAATAACTTTCTGCACTTCTCCCTAGCATCAATACCGACTAGCCTGGTTACCGACTTCCTCATTCAGCTAGTTGGCTGGATGCGGTATGGTCAACTCCTCCCATTTTCCAGAAGCATCAGAGCTGCAGCTCACAGCAACTGTTCCTCTACATATTCCTTGACAATCTGGGGCTTTTTCCATAGTGCTGCCGTGAAGTTCTCAGCACCTCAGATAATAAGCCCAGAAGAAAATAGCTTCTGCACACACTGGTACTTCTCGTATGAAGGTAAAGAACTGCTATTCAGTAACCCTACAATGCAGAGGTGATCTTTGGAGTCTGCCAGGTAAGATCCACAGATCTGCTGAGCCCCATCTAAAGCAGGGGAAGAAAGCTTCAAGGGAACATAGTAATACATAGCGATCAAGACCTTTTCTGAGTCTTATACGTATGGGCTTAACTCAGAGGAAAGTGAAAATGTTCCACCACAATTTGATTAACGACAACCTGCCACACCCAAAAATCACACCACAGAGGCAAGTGTTTCAAACTCATGAGGTTTGCAAAATGGACCAGGACTGTGTGAATACTGCAGAGGTTCATAAAAGTTTCAGCAAACCCTGGGTAGGTGTGGTAGGGAGGGAAGGGTAAGATCCATCCACAGATTGCCTCAAGGGAGGAATATAAATGACTAAAGAGGTGAGATTCCCTGGCTGGTATCAGAATGGGATACCAGAGGTAATAGTGTCTTTCCATTACAATTCCAAAGGGGTAGCCGTGTTAGTCTATTGTAGAAACAATGGAAGAGAGACATTTTACTCCATGGGTACTTGAGTCTCAGAATGGAGCACAACTTGTCCCCATTGTATTTATCAGTTTGCATCCTTATTTCCTGGTAATACACTATTTTCAGTGAAGTATGGGTCCATACCATAAGAGAATTTCATTGTGCAGCACAGGTTACAGTATATTTTCATTGGCTATGAATCTGAAGCAAATGCATACATTTGAAAAGATTTTACTTTGGGATATGGGGGAAGGTTCAGAAGTCATTTCCTTATTTGGTATCTCTTTTCCAAGCTTGTATTGTAATGAATTGAAGACAAATTTCAAAATTTCCCAGGAACAACAACAACAAAAAAAGGAAAAACATACCAAGAGTGGGTTTTGGGTTTTTTTTTTATTATTATTATTTGCTGGAATTTTGATAGCATGTCTGATTTTACAGCACCTGTAAACAAGTCAGTGAAACACAATGCTTTAAGGAACTTGTTCTTTGTCGAATGTCTGTATAAACATTACGCTTCCCACCTCCACTGTATTACACATACTAATCATAGACAAGACAGACATGTATTAGGGTGACTTTTTTGTCTAAAAAATACTCATAGCAGCGACTTTGAAATAGATTTTTATTAAATCAAGTCATTGCACTTGCTCATTTATTGCTATAGCAAAAAAGGCCATTAATTTATTGTAACACCTTTCAATTTCTGATTTATTTGATTGTCTTGTTCTGCTCCTCTGCTACAAGCTTAAGTGCAGACATAAAAATCATTGCAGAGCAACCTATCATTGGACTTGTTTAATGCTCTGGTCACAGTGAAGATTTTCTAAAATAGAGAATCTTCTATTTCATTAGGCTCAATTCTTGCTTTGCATCCTCAGATGTAGGTAAAGAGGTAAAAGCATTCTAAATGCTAGGGTTAGAGTTTAAAAGAAGGGCTACCATTGCCTCTTCTTCCTGGAGATAAAGTTCTGGCTCAAGTCTATGTTTGTGATGCATCAAGGCAATTAAGAGTTAATATTGAACCAGCTTATTAGCAATGTCTCTCAGAAATAGAGCATAAAACCTGCGTAATATATTTACTATTCAGATTTCATGAAAAACGTAATCAGCAACTGCAGACAAACACAAGAGTGTTCACTCTTTAGATGTTTGTGACTCATTGTGCACCAAGTGTGGGGAAGTTTTCTCATGATTTATTAAACTCTCGCATTACTTCATGAATCTACTTTACTACCCATATGGTATGCACATGAACAGAAGTCTAACTGGTGTTTTACAAACCAAGATTATTTATTGGTTGAGACGGTCAAACTAGGGGTCCCGCATTTGCCATCTATATTCTGCTGCGTCTATAAGCGATGGGGAGGTCATTGCTTAACTGAAGCAGTGCATTTTAATTAGGGTTTCTATTTAAAAAGCTAGAAATATCGTAGATCTGGATCAATTGTGAATAGCATTAGTGAAATGTGAAGTGAGCGTGGGGAAGAGTGGGAAAAAAAATTTCAGTATTCATTATTTGTGATTTTTGCATTGCCCCGAAGGGTTAGGTACAATGAGACCTGCAATTTTTCAACATTTTTCCATGGGGAATACATGAAAGATACTGTGTCAAAGATCAGCAAAATGATGCATCAATCTATCATGTGAAAATATATATATTTCTTTAAAATGTGATTTAATTTGGATTTACATAACATATTGAGAGCTTATGCTTTATGCCATAAGTAATATTCTTTTTTAAAAAAAGTCTCAATATTTACATAAGAGCCAAAAGTGATTTTCTGGAGCCATCAGGTAACTCTTACTACCCAATGTTAAGAGTATGTGAATGCCTACACTCGTGTGTGTGTGTGTGTGTGTGTGTGTGTGTGTGTGTGTGTGTGTGTG
>ML685887.1:2187256-2271205 GCA_007922175.1 Pelusios castaneus | reverse complement strand
ACCATTGTCTCCTTAATGTTAAGGAATCTGCCAGGTAGAATGGTCCCCTGATGAGCCATTAAGGACATAAATAATACAACCATTGTGTCCTTAATGGCTTATCAGTTTACTCCCTGGGACCATTCTACCTGGCAGATTCCTTAACATTAAGGAGACAATGGTTGTTCACACCCTCCCGTCTAAGGCATTCCTCCAGAATGACACAAGTTAAAGTATGGATATAACATCAAATTCCTAACTTCTAATCAAAATAGAATTCCTAGACATACACTATATAATCATTCCCAGCAAATTACTACCTTTCTATTGATACCAAACATGACATAGTTCCTATGGATTATAGCATTTATGAGATATCCATGGAAAATAATATCATAAATGCTTCCCTAAATCCAGACAGCATCACACACAAGGCTCTGCCCTGCCAGAGTCCCTGTCCCCCTTGGCCCCATTGCACACAGGGGGTGCCCCCCCACCACCGTGGACCTGCCCAAGGTCCCCCAAGCCCCACAAAGTCGACCTAGAGCATCCAGTGTGAACGCTCTATGTCGACTTTGTAAGTTCCCCTTTAAGTTGACTTTAATTTTAAGTGCAGACACACTAAGTCGACTTTAAGTTGACTTAGTTAAAGTCGACTTAGAAGTGCAAGTGTAGACATAGCCTCTGAGATCAACACATGTGGTTTACCTCTATTTGTATTTAGAGAATTGAGTTTTTCTTGTTTTATACGTGATTTTTCTCACGCAACCTCCCACTTTACTAGGCAATCATGAAGACTCCTACTAGTGAAATAGAGATCAAGCAGGACTGTTAAAGATTTTCATTAGCCTTTTGATGTCAGAGTATTATATACCCATATCTATAGACTTTCCACAACTAAAATTACCTCTAGGATACTTCGCATCATCTTCTCTTCCTCCAAATCTTTTTTTATTTTTTCCAGTTCTTTCCTATAAATTATAAACAAAATTAAAATACTATTGCAAGTGATTTTTTTTTTTAAAACTGTCATATCTTATGGTGTTGAGAACTAAAATTACTATAGGGAAATTAATTCACATAAGCTCTTAGTAACAATGTATCACATATATGATGCATTTTAAGTATTCTTTAGGAATAATTTTCATACAGAGATTATTCTTACAAACAATATATATAAAAACTGGGATGGGAAAACCCCTTGGAAGGCTGGCTTAATTTACATATCCCTTGTGTTGAATTTTGCAAGAGCATCTCTGATCTCTACTCTTTGGTACAAGAATTTTTATTTTTGTTTACAAGAAGAACACCAAAAGGAAAAGAAAAAAGTAACTTCAGCAATATTTCTCCAAAAGATTAAGACACATTCATTATGTAAGTCTCTTGGGTGAATTTCTAAAGCACTACGCTTAATAGAGTCATCAATATGGAAAGCTTACCATTGAAACGAAATTTTCTAACATTTAAAAGAGAAGTTTTTAAAAATATTCAATTGATGGAGTAAACAGAATTAAGTAACATTTACCCATGCTCTTTTTTCAGTGCTTCTACAATACTCAGCAACTCACTGATTTGAGCCCTGAGATCTTCCACAGAATTTTTTTTTCCATCATCTGTTTGGTCTTTAACTGTGATTTCTCCAGGAGCAGAACTAAGTAAAACAGAATTCGGTCGTGGAGATGAAGACACCAGTGGCAGAGTGAACAAAGGTGGCTGAAAGAAATCAATACAAAGATAACAATGAATTCACTATAAAGGGGGGACATACACACAACACAAATTGTGTGGTTTTCTTTTAGGTAATGTCTCAACCCAATGTAATACACTGTAAATATGGTCAACAGAACTCTCTAACCTGCAACCCTGGTTTTTGTAGTGTGTACAGCACATTACGTACTTTGGGACTTTCAATTTTTTACAGACAATGCAACAGGAGGAGGACTCCATTTTACAAGGCAACATATATCTGTGCCAGATAATGTGCTATGAGTGGTAGATGTATAAGGTTAATGAACCTCTTTGGGCAGCCTCCCACATGCTGGAACTACCACTTGGAGAACTGAAGTGGCTTCAAAACCCTCCTTCGAAAAAATCTTGTATGAGGAAGAGGAAGATTTGTAGATCTGACGTATCACACTTGTCTGGTTCCTAAATACTGGGGGTGGCTGCACCCACTTCCCCATTGCTGGGCTCTTCAAAGGCACAGCAGAAAAACAAAAAAGAGTGGGACAGCACCACAAAGAATCAGCAGGCGCTCTGTCCCTGATATCTGGGGTGCACCATGCTTTGGATATTTCTCTTGTCTTGACACGCACAAAGGTGGCAGCCTAATAGGCCTGGTCCCTAACAAGGCAAGACAAGACAAGCAGACTCCTCCCCCCCACCCCCTGTTTGGTAGAGGGGATGGTCCAGCAACACGCTGGGCAAAAGAGACCCCTTATTAAAGGCTCCATGCCAGGTCCTCACACAGTCCCATTGTCTAAATACTCCTGACTCCCTTGAGGAGGCTGCTGCAGGAGAAGAAGGCACCAAGACCTTAGTAAATGAGGCAGTTTTACCCAAGAGGAACAGCCCATTTAAGGTTAGGAGCCCTCCTTTGCAGAAAGCATTTTTAACATCGTCCCAGGAGAGAGCTGGGCTCTGCTACATGGTCCCCGGAGCAAGGGAAGGAGTCAGCATCCCTCTTCAATTGGATGCTCTCCCAACCCCCCTTACCATAATGGCTCGCTGGCAATCCTGATTTACCTTGGGAGTAGAATTCACAGACTTTACACCAGCTACCTGGAAAATCCAGGCTGACACCAGCTCTCTTCTCCTTAAAGAGCTGTAATTTAATGAGGCCCCATGAAGTCGGTTGCCAAGCAAGCTTCCAGGGTGGTAACTAAGGAAGCTGTGTCATTCTACATGCCTCTTCTGCTCAAACCTCCTTTTCTTTATCCAGGAAATAGATGGGAGAGCAGATATCTGACCTCCTATCGGAACTGCAGGCATAGTTCTGAGCTATCTGCATCAAGGTAGTTTTGTATTTAGCTCAGATATAGCACTTGCGCTTGAACACAGCTGTCTGCAATCTGTACAGCTGCATCAATCAGCTGGGCACATACAATCAAAATGAATGGCATTGCTAGCAGCCTGAGATGTGTAGCTGATAATTTTAGCGTTGTACCTTTTTAACTTCAGATGGCTTTGGCATTTTGGCACTTTCTTCCTCCTCTTTATGCACCTTCAGTGTTTTTTCTGCGCTCTCATTTCGAGTTGGCTGGCAAAGAAAAATGTGCATGCTAAATAGAACGTGTGCAGAATAGATAAAACAAGAACTTACAATAATTAGTAAGCAGGATGGAGTAAAGCAGGGCTAAGACACATGGGTGAACCATGGGCCAAATCTGGACCTGCAGATACTTTTGAAGGGGCCCCGAAATCTTTTTTTTTTTTCTGCCTATTACCATTACTGGCTCTGCAAGTCTGGACCATGACTATTCCTTGACAAAATACAATGGACTATGCCTGGACTAACACAAGAACAGTAACTGTAACAGTTAGAAGTACTATTGGTGACCTTAACTTTTTTTCTTTCCTTCTTTCATACTCTTTCCCCATTTCTGGCGGGAGCTATCTATACTTCTGCGGTGACTAGCAAAAGGAGACCCTCCTTCTGATTAAGATCTTTGGACACAAGCACAATACAAACACATTAATAAGAATTATAACAGACTGAAGACTCTGACAGACACTCAAATGGGGAATCTAAAGGTTTAGACCCCTCCCAAATAAAGAGTTAAACCAACCCATCATGTACTATGTTATTTTGCTATAAGACTATAACAAGGAAAGATTTTTTATGAAAGCCTGTAATGCACTGAACTTAATAATCATTATGAGAAATGCATACAAGTTATGGTTATGAAAATATGGTTTTTAAAAATATATATAATTCTAATTGTAACTGTGGTGCAACTTCAGTATCACCACTTCACAACACGGTGGGGTGAAGCAATCAGGCAGGCTGGGGCTACATCCCCTCCCAAATGAGACTGCCTTCAAGTACCTAGCCAATGTTCACATCCTAGAAAAAAAGCAATGAAGAACCATCAAACCAAAATAGGAACAACTTAAAATTCATTTTCATATTTACTACTTCATTTGTGGATACATGTTCCTATTAATGCTTTCTTAGGCATTTACTAACAAAATGTTTCTCTAGAGTGATGATGTCCAATAAAATTCTCTCTTGTGGAGAGTAGATGTCCAAAGTTTATCTTTAGAACAATACAATCAAAATACTCACAGAATTATTGCCATTGAAACGGGTAGGCAGCCTTCTCCCAGGCATCTTCGGTCTGCTTGCAGTAAGGTGTGATAGATTATCTGAGGTAGCTATAACAGCATCGAAACTTAAAAGATCTAGAAGAAGATGAGAACACAAACCCTCTTTTAAAAACTATTTAAAAAAAAATTAAAGAGAAGAGACAATTGACCAGAATAACAGTACATTTAAATGATTGTACTTGATTTCAGCACACTAATGTTCCCAGGATATGCAAGAAACAACTGTCATAGGCTTTTAGTATGTCTGGAAAACATTAAAGAACTAGCACCTATTTATTAACTGTTTTATTAGCTAACAAATCATTCAAATTCATATTCCCACCAGAACAAGAGAGGCACGAGAGAGAAGAGGGCATGAAGCAGATTTCAAAACTCTAGTGCTGTGGAAATATGTAGCTGTATCTCAAAAATATATTTTTGAAGGAAATTCAAAATAGCATAATAATTTGGAGCATGTGAATCAAAATGTAACGGAGCCCTTACAGAAGAACCCATGTAGAATGATTTAAGTCACTACTAAGGGTCTGAAGAGGAATGATAAAATAGGTGGCATGCATTCATTCACGTTCACTCTGCTTAAATATGTACATCTAGTTGAAAAAACGGCTCCAGTTCACTCTCACCTACAATTCCAGCAGGCTTTATATTTACAATAACTAATGTGCCTACAAACAAGTGGGAGCATTCCAAGAGATTTAGAATGTTTGACTATAAATGTTTCATTTATTTTCTTTTTCTGTTAGTTTTGACACCTTTTCATCTTGGGTGAAAGTCTTCCTATGTTTTTAATGGTACATGAAGAGCCTCATAATTTAAATACTGTTTCCCCTATGTTCTTCCTGAGATACGAGTCAATTATTTACACTCCAGGGATACAAATGCTTTTTAGGGCAAAACCACCATTTAATAGTATGTGATTAGAAAATGATTTTAAAGTGATAAAAAGAAATGAAATAATTAAAGCCACTGTGTGGCTATGGCTTAATTAACTTTTTAGTGCCTCGATTTACCCATCTGTAAAATACTTAATACTTACCAACCTGACAAAGGCATGGTGAGGCTCATATGTTTGTAAATATCATTTAAAAGATGCTCAATATTATATGTTGTACATTATAAAAGAGTACTTTAATTTGTAAGGTAATGTACATAATACATATTGACTGTCATTTTAGTTAAAATGTACCATCTGTTAGTGTTCATCTCTACAGTCAAATCTTAATAACGGACTTGAATGCAAGTCAATACATACTTAGTATTTTTGGTTCTGCATTATATAAATCAACATATTTGACAGAAGTTATCAATCAAAAGCCAATATTTAACTTCATTTCCTATTCATTACATTATCCTTTCAGGTTTTTTTTTCAGTCTTCAAACTCAAAGCATAACAGATGACACTAACAACTCATCAGTCCTTCCATAGTACTTCGGTGTTTTATCCAGGGGAATTTCAAACAGTTTCAGTGATGTGGCTTCTACTAATTGCCACAAAGATTATTTTATAGACTTGAGATCTAATTATTAAAAGTTTTCTCTTAATATTTAAACAACTTTAAGTGTCTTTCCATTACTTTTAGAAGCATCTCTTTGTACATGCTTAGGACATTTTGTTTCCTCCTTAGTAATTACACACTGAGATATCTCACCATGCCTATCCCTCTTTTTAATTGTTGCTTAGCTAAATTGGACAAATTCTACTAAGGGATTTTTAAGGGCACCTATCACCTTTGTTAATATATATTCATGAAGGCAACTGAAAGGAAAAATAGATGTGAGAGAATGGAGCTGAGTGGAAAGAAATTGGAGAGGGGAGGAGAGGGAAGAGTATATGGAGACTGATGTGGAGGGCAGTTTGAGAAGGAACGGATGATCAAGACAAAAAGGCCATTGTAGTCAGGACAGGTATAATACAGTATACTATTGTTTAATGTCCTGCAGTGGCTATCAAACAGACACCTGCATATTCTTAATGGTCACCCTAATCTCAAAGCACAAGCCTATTTTAAAATGTAAATCCGGACCTCAATTATTATGTATTAGAGTAACAATGAGGATGAGAAAAGGAAGAAAGACTAAAATATGGTATTTATGTATTCTTCCTGTCTCCGGCACTTTCCTTTTGCTTGTGGTGCTGCAGGAAGGAGGAACCATATAGCAATAAGCTTTAAAAAGTGCACAAACTGCATTTACTTCATATACTGTAAAGGATACCAGCCTGTCTCCCACAATCAAGTCACATGCCAAGCACTGAAGTTTTGAGATCCCCATCTATATGCAGAGAGAAAAACATTTCACGAGGCCTTGGGAGAAACAGATTGAAGGAGCGTCCAAGGCTGTACCTGTTTGCATGTGGCATAGTATGGAAGTATGTGGATGATGCATGGAAGTGTTTCTTTTCTTTAAGACTGTTTGGGGGACATTCTTTGGGACACACATTTGTTACACCTGAGTCAAGTATGTAGCATGACAGAACCACGCAAAACATAAAGGGAACTCCCCTATTCATTTCTTCCTTACATCTTTTCTTTGTTGATTTACCACTGGGAATAGAGTGTGGGTACTTGAGAGAAGTGGTTTTATTCATCTTTGGTATAATATTACCTATAATGGGTGAATTCTGACCTGCTGGAAGTCCATGGAAGTTCAATGATGAAGTTCAAGGGAGCCAAAATTTCACCCATTCTGTATCAGTTTCAATTGTAAATAAATTGTTTACTTATTTATTTATCAGAGATCTGTTTTCCAATTAGTATATGGGCTTTTAAGACTTCATCTATCAAAATCAGTATTACAGTGCCAAAAAACAGCTCTAATTTTCCTTTGTCTGCTGGGTCAAGGAAAAGGTTGAAGGCTGTGACATTTTGGCAAAGAGACCAGATGGTTCAATTAACCTCAGGTGGCTGTGACAGAGAATGCAGCCTATGAGGAACACCTACCCTCACCTATGTCTGGGGCTGGCTCATGCGCAGGTTAGGACATATTGTATACTACAATAGAAAAAAAGATTCAGTCACTCAGAAAAATGGTAGTCAACAATGTATCTGGTAGAAGATGGTGAATTTTGGTAGTGAAAGTGTCCAGTGGTCTGGCATATACTATTTCCAATTGACTGAAGAACTACAGGTACAAGGAATTGAAAGGTGAATGAAGAACTGAATTACTCCCCTGAAGTTTCCAGGGTTCAGCAGCTCAAAATATTAGCTACACTGCGACACTATACGAAAAGATGAAACTCAACATTCATACCATAGTAAGAAGAGCTACATAGCCATTAGCTCTGTCTTTCAACCTGTTAGCACTAAACTTCCCACCCAGAAAAGATCAAAAGGCACATGTTACAAACCACAGAATATCAAGACTTCAATCATGCAAAAAAATATTTTAAAGTTATTAACTATAATTAAGTATAGAGAAACAAATGGTACACTACAAATGATTGTAAATGAAAACAGAGGAAGATTTACATCTTATTGAAGTTAACTGCAGTCAATTTTTAAACATGATATATTATTGTTTTATAGAACAAGAAACCAATAAAGACTTTTTTCCCAAGACTTAACACAGAAGAATTAAAAAATACAAAAGAAAGACGTATCAATGTGCATAGCAGACTTGAAAGTCAGATTATTTTTCTGGGAGTAAAGAGGCAGCAAAACCATCCAATCACAACCACATCAGAAATGTGATTAATACTGAATGTAATCCCATTGCAAAAAACATTTGGGGGCTCACCTGACAGCTTAAATAACTGCATAAATATTTGCGTACATTAGCAAATCCCAAAATTTTTAACAAATGCCTTTTAAAGTAAATACTTCTTGTCTGCTCACTAAGAAAAATCTGCATCCAAAACAAACTAAAGCATTTTCAAATGAAAATTAAATTTTAATATATACAACTGCAAATGAAAAACTCTGAGCTGCTAAAAGGAAAAGGCTATGTGCATGTACTCGTATGGCATACAGCATTTGGATTTCTTTATATAATGTTATCTTACCAAAATGGAGAAGGGTAGGGTAATTTCCTGACACGTAAGAAGGGAAACATGGCAAACAGGATAGGAAACAAAATCTGGAAAGAAAAGTCAAGGAGAGGAATGTCTAGAAAAAAGATTCTGAACAAAAAAAAAATTATTTTACAAAGCAGGAAAAAGAAACATTTGTAGAAGGAACAGAATTGTTTCACATGTTCAGTATATTGGCATTACATATTATATCTTCAGATCTCAAATACACAGAATCACTGTTACAAACTTGATTTAACATTCTCATCCATGGCGGGGCGGAGGGGGGTCAGACACAGCTTGTCTTTTCAAATAAATTATCGGCAAGGGGTTGACAAGTCTTTGCAAAAATGATCGCTGAAGTATTTATTCATGATCTAACAGCAACAGACATGATTTTCAGAGGTGCTGAATAGCCAGTACCTCTGCAAAATTGGGGCCCACAAATATTATTCATTTAAGGTCATTATTCTGAGACCCTGAATTATCAGAAACAAGACTGCTAGTTAAAGTGGCTACAAACCAATTAGAGAGGTTTAAGGAAGATTAGACATTCTGATAAAACTTTATTCTCTGTGCATTCACTTCAGAGTAGACACCCCAACAAGTTGTGATAACACACTAACTGGAAAAGCAAAATTTGGATTATCTGATCTTAAAATATAAATTCACAGCCTAGAAGATATCCTATTTTGCCTTTTCTATTTATTGTGACTCTTCAAAGATTAATCAAATAATT
Organism: Pelusios castaneus; assembly: GCA_007922175.1. NCBI lineage: Eukaryota > Metazoa > Chordata > Testudines > Pelomedusidae > Pelusios > Pelusios castaneus. Next base: position 2,262,152 of record ML685887.1, on the reverse strand, counting down.
TTAAAATTGCCGCAGACAACTGAAGTGTTTGATGTTACATAGCCTCAATATCTGTAACATTAATAGGCACTTCCAGAGCAATGCAGGACACACAAACTTCAGCGGGATGGTTTACAGGTTTCACTGACATGAGTTTAGGATGACTGCATTACACACGAGCAGAAAAGCCATGAATGAGTTATGCAGGTCATTCCAAGCCACTACGGATAAAATTTTTGCAGCACACTTTGTCAGAATGTACTCTTCTCGTCACTCATGTTACATAAAACCTACTTTTTGGAAGTTTAGAAAATATTTATTGGGATTAATTATCCTGCTCCTCTCTGTGTAAGATCAAGTGTTTCCATAGGATCACGGAATATTAGGGTTGGAAGGGACCTCAGTCCAACCCCCTGCTCCAAGCAGGACCAACCTCAACTAAATCTTAATTAATATGTTAGTTAATATAGACTTAGTTAATGAGTTCAATCACACTGGGTTATAAAAGTGCAGAGTGAATCTTGCCTGTTTTAGTTTAAGGAATGGATGGTTTGTTTGTTTTTTCTGGTGAGAAAATTCTCTCCCCTCCTCTGAAATGTGCAAACAGTTTGGGGCAGTTATTTGAATTTGCTCAGGAATTTACAGTATTTCCACAGGGCTCATAGGTAGAAAGCAGATGATGTGGACCAATCCAAGGTACATAAAACATTTGTTTATCACATTGCTTTGCGCTTTAGCATAGGGCTAATACGTCTACATCTAAGGTCCTTAAATGGACATACCAGACTTTGAGGTAACCATATATATTAATCTTCGGCAAAACAGACACGCCTCAAGGATCAGTGCATGTGCATCTGCAATATAAGCTCCTGATCTTCCAACTGACTCCATGCAAGCAGTTCCCCTGGGTTCAGAGGAAGGAGGTTGATACAATACCACTTCTGAATACTTTTTTCATATAAGACATTAGTGATTTAGTAAAACCTAGGAAAAATCTTTTAAATGATTTTTTACACTTTATTTTTATTCAAGTTAAGCAAGTAAATTAAAAACGTCATGCTCTGATTTCAACATATAAACACAAAATGCCTATACTCCAGCCTGTAAACAGCCTGGACAGAAAATTAAGAATATCAAGATAAAATTAGCAACACCAAACCAACAATCTCTCTGCATTCCACAAACTGGATTTTCTTCAACTCCTCCAAAATTAGTTGTCCCAAATCAAAACCTACAGATCCTTGCCCAAATCCCATCATCCATCCTTGGTCCTGCCATGAGTGTAGGGAACTGGACTTGATGACTTGTCCTGGTCCCTTCCAGTTTCTATGATTCTATCCCATATGGGTTCATAGGTCAGAATCAACTTCTTCAACTCCACCCAGAAACCAACAGACAACCAACATAAATCCCAGAGCATTGGTGCCAGCACTCATGACTTTCAGGATCCCCATGCAAATCTCCACAAAGCGCACTGCAATTGTCTAACCTTCAAGTAACAGAAGCATGGAGGCCTGTAATGTGGTCCAGGGCTGAGAGAAAGGGTTACAACTTCCTTCCCAAATGCAAATGGAATAAAGCCATGCTACTATATGGTTGCCTAACAACAGCAAGTAATCTAACAGGACCCCCAAAGCGAATGCTCAGCTGACACGAGATGGACACACATCTTCAGTCAAATGGTGACAGTCTTTGCCATATCCTCCAATTGCTTCCCCAGACATAACATTAACTCTGTGCCCTAGCCTCGGCCTTCTCACTCTTATCAGTGCGCTCCAATCAATGCCCACCCCCAGACGCATAGAAAGACAGTGAACCGTTCCCTATAAGTTGGGTGAAAGGAAGGATAGATTCAACGTTGTCAGCACATTGTACTCAATGTACACAAAGAATGACCAAGAAAACCCCACATGAGCGAAGCAGGAGGGCACAAAGCCAGTCACCTCCAGCTACTCTTCACTATCTCAGAGGAAACATTATACACTCACATTAAGAATAAAAACCCATGAAATAAAAAGGCACATCCCCACCATTATCAACCCTGTCCACAAATCGCTCACAAATTCAACAGCCGCTTTCTCCAAATCATTATCTGTCACTCCAATCACTTTCTGAAGGCTCCACGAAACACATGAGCCTTGCGCTGCTCCCTGAAGTCATCAAAGTCCCGCCCGGATGTACCACTGAGATGGGGAATACATAGAAGATGGCTCATCAAGGGGATCCTGCCACTAACTTCCTCTCTTTGAAACCAGGGTACTGGATGCTTGAGTGCCTCTACTTCCTATATCATTGTGCTCAAACTTTAAAGCTGTATCTGAAATCTAAGTGCAGCCATTAGCATCAGAGTACAGCACCACTTTGAGTGCAGTGAATTATTCTGGTCTCAGGATAAGAAAGGCAAGGATAATGGTAGGGAAAGTCTACATCTGAACAAAAGAAACACATTCACCTCGCTTAAAACGAGAAGGATATGCTCTTGGCCACACCTGCTACCTGATCATGCAGGAATAGCACAGGATTTAATACATCCCCTAAACAGGGGACATGAGTAACAGGGTTTCAGGCACACTTTTAAAGCAAAGGGACTGCTATTATCTCAGCCATTTCATCTCCCAACCAACTAACATTAATTCCTTCCTCCTTGAAAAAAAGCTTTGGTTCAGTTTATCCTTACTAAAGCCCCAATCTTAACCAGATGCTGATTAAGTCACTTCTCTGTCCCAGCCCCTCAAAAAATTTTAAACCATGCCACATCATCTATTCTCTCCATGTGCCACATTTTACATGGAAAAAGAACTATTTCAGAAATAATTTGGAGCATATTAAGCATTTTTGTTGTTACTATATGACATATTCTTAGGCTGCCTTATTATATACCAAGTCCAACTGTTCAGTGTTCAGAGGGAGAAAAGTATAACTAATCCATACAAAAAAAAAATATTGTAACTAGCTTTTCTGTACAAAAGCCATGATTTTAAATTCACATCTCTGAATCCAGGAGGCACAGAAGCAAATGTTGCACATACTATCAGGAAACTGAAAATCTTCCTGTTCTTATGATAAAAAGCTCCTGTGTTTAGCTGGGAAAGCTATGAGATCGAGACCCTTAAACTTGTAGTCCAAGATTACACATTCAGTTCAGTGCAATTTGGATGGGAAGTTACACACTTTGGAAATGAAGTAGTCACTTCTGCTACACATCTGTAAACAGCATGTGAGGAAAGGTCATGTCCAAGATGTCCCCATAGGTTGAGACCATGTGGGTTTTAATGCACTAGAAAATTTCACATTTAGAAGCCAGTATTAAAAATTCAAACAAGTCAGATGAACAGAAGAATTTGAAGTTCTCAAAACTTTTGCACAAGATAGAAAAAGTCGCTACGAAGTTTGAACAGAGCTAGCAAGCTCTAAATAGGAAGGGGAGACAGTCCTGAAATTACAGTCATGTTGTTGACAAGGAAGGAAGATATCAGTAGCAGCTATGTGGGGAGAGCTTGCATAACATCAGTGCAGAACATTGTTGGCTCTAGGTAATACTAAAAGATCTCACTAAAGAGGTGCAAAGAGTGATTTAGGTGCATCTAGCAAGAGTTAGTTCATTTTCATGAAAACAAAATATTCAAATTCACAAAATACAACCTTTCCTTCAAATTTTAAAGCACTAATGAAAGCTAGCTACAAAAGTTAGCAGAATCCATAAAACTATGAATGAATGTTATGAATATTAGGAAAAATATTTTAATAGGTTCATTAATTAGTACTTTAAAAGTTATTCCAGGGGCAAAAACAGCAGGAAGGTGCACAGAAAATGAAAATGAGGAGAAAAGGAATCTTTTTATAGGATTTGGGAGGTCAGGCAATGACAAACTCTCCTTTTAATTGAAAAAAATGAAGCCATTATACAAGTATTCACTTTTTTCTAGCTAACCCAAAACAAAGTAAGCAACTATCTGTTCTCTGCATATTAGTCTGATAAATACTGTACATTATTTTCCCAGTCAGACAAAAAAACCATCAGGAGCAACTATTTTAAAAAACAGCACTCTCTACCTAACATGTAACTGCTCTTTTACTAAAGTTAACATGTGTATACTCCAATAAAAAAGTTTATTCTAATGCCATGTGGGTACTTAAATCTAAATAAAAATGGCTCAGAAAAACTCAAAATATTTTCATTTGTTTTTCGTCTTACCTGGTTCTTTAGAGCTCTTTACTGCAACTGAATCTACCTCTACTGACTTTGGTCTAAGCGGTAAATGTTCAGAGTCTAACTTTGGTTTCAATAGTGGCTCAATTTCAGATTTTGGTCGAAGGGAAACTACTTCTCCATTAGATCTGTAAAGAAAAAAAGAAGTCAATCTGAAACAGGTCAAAAGTCAAATACATTAAGAGCTAAAGCAAAGGGCAAAATTTCAGCGTTTCCTGTTTTTCAGTGTATAAGTGTGTGTCTCAACAGGAATGTCTTTGTCCAGTCAAGGGGGAAAGGGAAAGCCCTGCCATTTATTGAGTTATGTTTGTAACAAACATACGTTAGTGACCCTGTGAAGTCTGCAGGACACTAGGACCATGCTTTGCCTACAATACACCTGGCCCAGCGCCTTTGTTACTGAAACGGATCTCTGGTCTTATATAATCCATTTGTAGATTGGTGTCTCTGTTATCTGCCCAGGGCTGGGACACACACACACCCGAGGAACACACATACAACCAGGAATTGACAATAATCGCCTCTTCAAAAACATTCAGAGGTGAGGTATGAAGGGTCCCTTACCTTCAATTTTCTTTTTTAATTAAAAACATTCTTAATGGGCTAGAATTACATTTTGTTAAATATACTGTGCTTTGCAGTGTCCCTCTACACCCCTTTATTACTGTCCAGCGAGGGAAAGACTCCTAGATTTTCCTTTCGTAACACATCATCCTAGAACCAAAAGCAAATAACTAAACTGTTCTTCTTTTACAGCTCTTTCAGCTGCAGCTTGCATCTGAAGGTAAAAATTACTCTGCTTAGGAAGCAGTGTCAACGGAACAGTTTGACAGCTTAAATGATGACTACAAATTCCACTTCCTCTAGAATGCATCTAAATACTTATTTCCCCATTTCTCTACATGGGAAATATTATTCAGTGGGGTTGCCCTCCGGACAGTGTCAAATACTGAGCATCTCTGAATGCTTTCAGTCATCAGAATGTTAGATTATTGTAACCATAATTTATTATTTGCCACTACATAGCTATACCCCTTCTAATGGCGGCCAATACGTCACTGTTATCCAAACTGAAAAGCATTTCTGTAGCATACTTCTCTACCTATAATACAATAAATCTTGCTGTGTTGACGTATCAAGTATCAATATCTAGCCATGCATATGTGGCCCTCTTTTGATTAACAGTAAAGAGCTGCACGCAGAGTGAAAAGGTATCTGCTGCATGAAAAGCCAGAACCCTAAGAGAAGAGTTAACCACTGCGGACGTGTACACACCATCTCATAGAATCAAACATTCAGTGTGAGGTTACGTACAGACCACTGGCTTACAGTTCTGGTAGCTTCTTCCACTTCGAATCTACAGCAAGAAGAGTGAACAGGGATCTATATCGACAACCTACTCAATAAATCAGTGATTAAAACTAGCGAGTAACCTCTCTTCAAGATCTCCATTCTGGAGAGATTAACTATTACTAACTGTGAGGAGAACTAGTTAAACAATGGCTGCAGAGCTGCTAGCTCCAATTGGGCATCTGTTCGCCAGTGCATGAATAACGCACAATATGGCTAGATACCAAGAAAGAGAAGAGTGGCCTGTCCCAGGCATCATATGCCTTATCTATCTTTACAGTGGTATGTAGAGCAATGGTTTTCAAAACATGGGTCGGCCCTGTACTGGTGCCCCTAGTTGCCACCGCAAAAGACTGGAATGCATTGCTCAAAGATGTAATTATTGGGTCGCGGGCATAAATTATTTTTTTCAACTGGGTCTCAAGGAAAAAAGTTTGAAAACCACTGATGCAGAGTACAGGCACAATACGCAGCAGTGAAATCCTCTGACAGGAAAAGTTTCAGCAGCTATCAAACAGCTACAGCCTTTCCCTGTAGCTAGGAAAGGCTCTAGCAGGAGGGAAGCACTTGGAAACTGCTTGGACCTTTCCACACTGGCCAAGAATTTCTGTTGCCTCCCCCTGCCAGAACCTTAAACTGAGGGCAGGGAACAGCTCCAGCAGCGGGACACTACTGCTAAAAAATAGCAGTGTAGATATGGGACGCAGTGCTTGGGTGTGCAGAGAGCCTTGTAAAGTACATACCTCCAGGGCAGCGCTTCTCAACCTTTTGTGGACTGGGGAACGCCTAAAGGTATTAATTGTTTTATGCAGAACAGCTGATTAAAATGTTCTTGTAAAAGATGGTAATAGCAGTGGGAGATTTAAAATGTTGCAGCTGCAGCAAAGCTTCCAGGCGTATGTCATGCGTCAATGTCTGCCGCTATGTCCTTCGAAGCTTTGCTGCATTTGGGGCATTTCAAACTGCTCCTCCCCGCTCAAGCCCCGCGAGAGGGTGGATCACGGAACACCTGCACTATGCTGGCGGAGCGCCGCCATTCCATGGTTGAGAAACACTGCCCTAGGGCAGTCTACTCGCCTAAGCTGGGGCTCAGCTGTCTACGTTGCTGGCCAGCTGGGCGTGCAGCCTCTGTGCTCTAAGTGTAGACACACCTTCAGGAGCTGTACAGGAGACAGCCCAGCTCCTGCAAGACTTAGGCCTGGTCTACACTGAGGACTTAGGTTGATGTAATGCTGCTTACTTCAACCGTCTACAGCCTGCGCGCACACTCTCAATGGAAGGCAGCCGGAGGCCAGTGTCCACACTGGTGACAGAAGGAGTCAGAGCCAAGAGTGTCCTCTGGTTTTATTATATCGATGTATTAACATCGACTTTAGATGGTGCCCAAGTGTAGACATGGCCTTACAGTTGTTCGAAAAAACATCACAGGAGTTTTTGGATTGGTTATAAAGGGACAGTGTTTTCCTCACACACGCTCCTTATACTCCAAAAAGAACTGATTCAGTTTATTCAAAAAGACAAAAGAATTTCATCCCATCCGGCAGAGACCAAGCATGGATAAATTTCAGTCTGAGAAAATAAAGCTTTAGAAAGTTGCCAGAGAGTGAAACCAGGGGTTCAGAATAGAAGCTGCAATGCAACTCCAACAATAGTGGCTGTGGCTACTCTACTCTGCAACTATAACATGAACTATGAAGGGAAGACAGAGAATTTAAATCCACTGAAGCAGCTGAAAGGAACTAAGGAATCTTGGAGTTTCAGATTCCCCTTATGTGACCTCATTCACGTGTTCCCAATGGTCACTACTTTTCCACAGGACAATGACTTCAAGAGAGAGGGCATGTGTGTTTCAACAGAGAGGGCACGAGTGGGGATTTCTGCTGACAATGCTCAAGTGAGAACGCTGGCCATACACACACTTTAACGATTCAAAGGTCTATAATTTCACACTTGCGGTAGGTCACGGTGTGAGGTTCCCTCTTATTTGGATTCAAGCAGAATGGCACTTGACAATTAGAAAATTAATAAAAGATGAAGCTGATCACCACCCAGAGAATTTCTGGAGCACAGGTAAGTATAATACATAGGTATACCCTTATGACATTTTCACCCTCAGATTAATTAAGATTTGTAGTTTAGAAATGCAGCCTACAAGCCTACAATAAAATCTATTTACTCCATAGGGTTAAAATTAAAGAAAAATATACTCACTTGGGCACAGGTGGTGGTACGACTGGTTTATCTGGTCGTTTTGGATGAAGAGGCCCGGGTCTACATAAATTATTAGTCTTGCTTGGAGGAATAGGCTTTTTGGGTGGTACTTGGGGTGCTACAGGCTTAGAAGGCTTCTGATCCAGACCTTTTTCGTCTTACAAAAGAAGACACCAGAACATTTTTAGATACATTAGTTTATCTAGGACGCTTTGTTCCTCTAATTATGACTGGCATTTCATCAGAGTGGCTGCTGTCAGAAATGACTTCCCTGAAGATCTAATGATGCAACACTGAGACACACGCATTTCCACTTTGTATATTTATCTAAACATACGACCTAGGCACCTGAACACGACAAACATGGCTAGCATAAACACTTAAAGCAACTTCTTCAGTGATACTCCCAGTAATAGGCTAATGATTGACATGGAACACGGCAATGGAATACTGCACCAGATTGCTTACACCTCAATATTGTGCACCGCACAGACAACTTGGTCAATCACACACAAAAGAGGAGACTTCTGGCTGTACAGGTAGATATGGTATGTTTACACGCAAGCAGGAATATAATTGAAGCTCATGCAGACTGGGGCTTGACAAACCCCAGGCGCCAGGTTGCTATGGCACCCAGGGTTTGTAGTGTAGCGCTTAGCTCCGCCGCTGAAATGCTGTGGAGGAGCGTCTCCCGGGGCCTAAAAAACAGAGTCACCGCCACTGTATTTAGCCTTATGCAGAAAGGAATTAAGAACTCCAAACTTTAATCCTGACTGTGTATAGGCTTCAAGAAGTTACTTAAAGTTTGTCTAAAATGCATTCGTGGGATTTGATTAATCAAGGCTGAATCCCAGCAGTTTAGTAGACAGAATCTCTTGCCTTATATGCAAGTCCAAGTTCAAACCCTTCATATTGCATTTGAGGAAAGAGGTTCCCGTAGTTAAGGTACTAGCCTAGGGTATTTGAGACCCAGATTCAATCCCCTCTGGTGCCATAGGCGTGGCCTTCAACAAGTCACGTAGCTTTTCTGTGGCTCAGCTCCCCAGCTGTAAAATGGGGACAGCAGTATTTTATAATAGTAGTACCTCAACAGGAATGTGAGACAATAAGCATGTTAAAGATTGTGAGATGTTTAGATGAGATGTCATCTAAGACAGAATACATTATACATTTTGTCTTATTCCAATTTCTGAAGCCCTGAGATACTACAATTCTAAGATATGAAGCATAACAGTAGATCAGTGAAAAGGCTCTGTTTATCATGGATCCAATAATGCTTTTTCAGTACTCAGCTGGAGTAACTGATATAATGGGACAATACACACTTTTGCCACTTGGTGGTGCTAAATGATAAACACAATTATGAGATTTAGTTTTGTGTCCAAAACCTTGTTAATTGGTTTGTCTTTTTCCGATCTATTTATGCTGCATGGAGGAACGATTTTAAATTTAAAAAACAACAAATATATTTGATATTAGTGAATCAATAATTTTAGTATACCAAAAAAGATAAAGAACTAAATATTTAAATATGAATTACTGTCAACAATGGACACAAATCTGACATCAGAAATTGCAACACTGCAAAACCTGTAGGGGAACACTTCAATCTCCCTGCTCACTCCCTTGACGACTTGTTAATAGCTGTGTTGAAACAGATGAACAACAAATCACAGCTTCAAAGAGAGTCTGCAGAACTCAAACTTATATGCAAATTTGACTCAGTTGGCTTGGGGTTAAACAGGGACTATGGATTTTTCTCGCATTACAACTAGTGATTTGACCTCCCCCTCCTCTATGTGCTGTTCCCCAGTGTTTTGAATCCTAACATCTATTTTGATTTGCTGTTACAGCCTGACCTGATGCTATGTCATACACTCCCCTGCATTTAATTTCCTCCCACTCTGTAACTTTCCTATCTTCAAAGCGTCTGACGAAGTGGGATCTTCTCCCACGAAAGCTCATGCGATAAATAAATCTGTTAGTCTTTAAAAGTGCCACAGGACTCTGTTGTCTGTCAACTACTCTGTCTTTTTTGTTTTTATTCCTTACATGATATTCCTCCATGACTAGAACGATAACATCTGATACTTCTTTCACAAAACAAACTTAATCATGAAGGTTGTCTCAAACCAAGAACAAAATTCACTCCTAAATACTTTGTTTACCACAGATCACCAAACCACAGTAACTGGTCACTGTTGCTATACAAAGGCATAACACTCTATTAACTCGAGAATAGTTGGAAGAGTACAAATAATGAAAAAGATAATGTTATATAATGAAAAGGTAAATACCATACTGATTACATTTACTTAGAGCAAAAAGTTACCAAGACTAACTCATGTAATTAAATGCCCTTTCAATAGTCGTATAAAAATACCACTTATACAAAAGAGCTGCTAACCAATTCTTGGTCAATTAAGGGCAGATTAATTAGGCTGTTATAGTCCAAGTCTCTCATATTAATTAGTCTCTGATAATGAGGTTTATAATTCCATATTAGTGTCAGCTAATAATTTTAACAGGACTAATTCCACCACTATTTAATATTTTATTCAATTGTTTGGTGATATTTGTACCTGTTTGCAGTAGATATGGAAAATGAAAAGATAAATTGAAGTTTATTTCAAGAAAAATACCACCATATTTAGCATAACAGATTTTAAAGTCAGAAGGGACAATTAGGATAATCTAGTCTGACCTCCTGCATAACAAAGGCTTTATAATTTCACCCATTTTATATAGTTCAATAAAAAGGCATTTTCCATTTTAAAAAAATGCATAATTTGATGTTCATACATATAACTTGCTTCTTGGTTTGTTCATCTGTAGCTAGCAGTTTGTTTAACTGAATAGTGTTAACAGTATTAATAACAGTAAGAGGATTGAACAAAATATTTCAGTTTTATTTTAGCAGCCAAATGGATCAAATTCAGCCCCGGTGTCAGTCTCCTGACTTCCCGTTAGTTAGAGAAGGAATAATGTGATTCAATAAAGAGAAAAATAATTTGTTCTCTAATAATATTCAGAGGCAACACACATGCATATGTATTACACCCCATAATAAGTGTAGTTTATATAGGTTATTAAAAAACTGAGCAGAAAGATCAAAACACATAACGGAGCTGCCTTACTCTTAAGCATGCATCTGAAAACGTTGTTTTGACCACATCCTATCGCTGAGGCTCACGAGTTGCATTACAAATTATCTATATAATGTGTTCAAACTGTTATGACATCAGCATTTCTCCTCTGAGCCATAGGAAGCAGATAAACATGGAGAAAGAAACGGCAATGCGTCTTTATCATAATAAAAACAGATTCTGCATGGACTGAGTTCTTCTTCAATTTTTCCAAATGCAAAAAGGAACATTTTAGAAACCTTAAATTTAGTTCAGGCCATTAATTATTTTTAGAGGTAGTTATGAGGCTTTCAAATCTTGAAATGCAGTGTGAATAAATTAGCAAACATCTCTACAGTTAGTGAAAATGGAAACACTAAAAGGTAAAATCTGAATGGAGACAATGGTTCATGTGCTTACAGGACAGGCCACTTTCGCTTCTATACACCTAGAATCACCATCTCCTCTACAAATTAATGAAATTAGTACAGCAAGGAAGATGCACTTTTGATGTAGTTTAAAAAACCCTTTCAATTGAAGCCATTAATGTTTTTGAAACATTCTTTATAAGAGCAATAACTGGAATTTCCAAAATATTTATTTTAATATTCACCATTATACAGAATTATCTCATTACATTTATTACAAAATTGCATTTACGCAAATTAATAAAACTGCAACTAGGTCATTATAAATTGTAATATGGATTGCAATTTCAAGACTCAGAATACGTCTCAGCACATGTGATTCATAATACATAGCATGTAGATTTAAATGCTGCCACACACTACTCTAAAATCTTCACACACTTGCATAGTTTTAGAAACGATGACTGTACAACAGGTAATAACTTTTCCCATACAATTTTTTTATTTACTTAAAACAAAATAAATATTGTGCAGTTCTTTTGTGTGACCTCAGTTTAATTTCAATGTGAAGAAAACTGGTCTCACCTTTTTCTTCCAACCTAGAAGAAAGAAATTTCTTCTCTCCTGCTGGAAGTTCAGGCTTTGGAGCTGAATATAAAAATGAAACCAGACACATTTTTCAAACAACTGTAATTATCTTAGTCATCCACTAAAAATATAACAGATAATTCGTATTTATACTGTTCCTTTTAGCCAAGGATCTTAACATAGCATATAACTATTCATTTAAACTCAAAAGCGTGAGGAGATATTAAAATAAGTATAAAGCAACATTCAGATGTGTCCAACAAAATACACAGTAGGATACATAAGTGTCACAAGCATGAATTCGGGGTTGCTGTGCTGCTCAAAAATGCAAAGCTACTTTTGAGTTTTGAAAGTTATCTTAAACTCTTGCCATACCACCATGACCGCTGAGTATAACACACATCTTTACACAGGTATAACAAAACTTGAATATGTTCCCTTCAAAAGACTGAGGCCTTGTACACACTACAAAGTTATTGCGCGATAAAGCCCTTTAATGCGCAATAACAAACAGAGCGTACACACACAACTTACAGTTATTCCGCGTTAAGTCCCTTCTTTTTGCGCAAAATGTAAACCACCTAAACGAGCGTGGTTGCTGCTAACGCGGAATAGTTGTTGCGCGATTGCCAGTGTGTGTACGCTTATCGCGCAATGTGAATATAACGGAAATGGCCCACAATTCAAATTCCATCCCTTCTGCACTTCCGCCTGTACTCTATCGTCGTGACGTCATTTTTCCCGACCTCCTCTTCTGTCCCGCGAATTTTTGAATTCACCACTCTCCCTTCTGCCTCGCTGTTCGGTGCTGCTGCCTCTGTGTGCTTCGCTCGCAATGTCGTCGCGCCGCAGCAAACGAGCTCCAGCCTGGACAGCAGCAGAGGTGATGGACTTGATCGGCATCTGGGGAGAGTCCGCCGTGCAGTCACAGTTACGTGGCAGCCGGAGGAATTTTGACATTTTCGGTCAAATATCCAAAGCAATGACCGAAAAGGGGTACGAGCGAGACACCCTGCAGTGCCGGGCAAAGGTGAAGGAGCTGCGGATAACATTTCACAGAGCCAGAGAGGCTAACCGGCGCTCTGGCTCCGCGCCAGCAACGTGCAAGTACTATAAGGAGCTGGAGGCGATCCTGGGCGGCGATCCCACAACCACCCCGAACTGCACGGTAGACACCTCGGAGACTGCACCCCAAACAGAGAAGGAAGCAGAAGGCGACGAGGCAATTGTGGACGAGGAATCAGAAGAAGAAGACTACGAGGACGGAGAGAACGGAGCCACTGACCCGGGGAGCCAGGAGTTATTTTCCACCCAGCCAGAAACAAGCTCCACTGATTCCTTCTCCACGCCTACCCAGGAATCATCAGAAGGCAGCTCTGGTAAGTCCCGTTCGCAATGTCCTCTATTCTAGGTGCTACAGCTCAGCGTAGACATGGTTTTTTTGCAAGGGGTTTTTGTTTTCGGTGTCCTCAGTTCTGTTCCTTACAGAACTGTAAAGGTGTTACTAGCATTACTTAAAAAGGTCATCGATGTATGCCTCGATTTCCAAGTAGTCGTTCCCTTTCAACTCACTGAACGCGTCATCCAAATATTTCCAGAGTCTTCTCTTCAAATTACATGGTAGAGCATTCCTTTGCACTCCACCATTCAGGGACACTCTTCCTTTCAGACTCGCAAGCACTCCTGCGGGCAACATTGCTGCGCACAGTCCTGCAGCGTAAGGTCCCGGCTTGAAGTCGGCAACATGAAGGAGATGCATTCTCGCTTGCAGAGGCACTCTAAGCAGTGTGAGATCTGCCTCTATTTCAGCCATCTCGGGCACGGGATCAGAACTTGGTGTGGCAATAGTCAACTCTCCGTTGTACTAGCTCTGCAACCCGTACCAAGCTTTGGGAAATCTGTTACCGCCCCCCCATAGGTCCCCTCTTGTGTATTGAAGGAATGTGTGGGGAGAACAACATCATTTGCTCCTGACCGTGGCGAGAACAATAGCGGCATTCTACATTTTTCATATCTGAACAGGAATGACCTTCGGTGGACAGTCTACAGCTGCAGCTGAGCGTCTGAGGAGGATAAGGCGGAGGCCTCGCAGGAGCAAGGAAGACGTCTTCCAGGAGCTCATGCAGTTCCATGAGGCTTCTGCGAGGGAGACAAGGCAATGGAGGAGGCAGTGCAGGCAGGACAGGAGACAGAGCAGTGCGAGGAGAGAGCAGCAGAAGGATGCCCTGATAGGCATCATGCAGGAGCAGACCAACCTCCTCAAGACCATGGTCGGTCTGCTACAGGCTCGCACCCCCCATCATCAGCCTCATATGCCTTTCAGTGCATCCACGCCACATTCCCCCCCCAGACAGTTTTTAGACCACCATGGACATCCATGGTGTAACCCTAACAGAACCCCTCCCCCAACATATGTAGTTGAGTCCCGCACCTACACCCACCTTTAGTCCCTACTCCCCTCAAACCCGAGTTTTGATCAATGTTAATTAAATAAAGTTGAATCCTTGTTAAACTTAATCAGACTTTCTTTATTTGTTTCATTAATTTAACATTAACGGTTTTTGATTCAATGAATGTTTACAGGGGAAAAACACAAAATTTCTAAAGCTTAATTTTTAACAGTTGAAACATATAGGAAATGGTTAGTAACTATATTCAAAGGTACAATTTTAACCAACAGTACTAAAATGGGTTTTTAACGCATCCCTTATGCGAACTGCCCTTAGCTGCGCCCCCCGGATACCCCTCGTGTCTGGTTGCTGGTAGGCATTTTCCAGACGTTGTGCCTCAGTGGTCCAAGAGTTCCTGAATCTCTCCCCCCGGCTTTCACATATATTGTGAAGAACACAGCAAGCCGAAATAACTAATGGGATCCTGTCCTCGTGGAGATCTAGCCTGCCATACAGCGCTCTCCAGCGCGCTTTTAAACGGCCAAAGGCACACTCCACAACCATTCTGCATCTACTTAACCGGTAATTGAAACGCTCCTTGTCAGGATCCAACTTCCCGGTGTACGGCTTCATGAGCCATGGCATCAGTGGGTAGGCGGGGTCCCCAAGTATCACCACTGGCATCTCTACACCGCCCACAATTATTTTCTCGTCTGGAAAAAATGTGCCAGCATGTAGCCTTCTGAATAGTCCAGAGTTTCTAAAGATGCGTGCATCGTGCACCTTTCCAGACCAGCCAGCATTAATGTCCATAAAGCGACCACGGTGGTCCACCAGTGCCTGTAGAACCATCGAAAAGTATCCTTTCCTGTTGATGTATTCAGAGGCAAGGTGGTCGGGAGCGAGAATAGGGATGTGAGTCCCATCTATTGCACCCCCACAGTTCGGGAAGCCCAACTCATTAAATCCTGCGATGATCTCCCTCACGTTTCCCGGGGTCACCATCCTCCTGAGCAGAATACGGTTGATGGCTCTGCATACTTGTGACAGTGCCACTCCAACGGTCGAGCGTCCAACCCCAAACTGGTTTGCGACCGAGCGGTAGCAGTCTGGAGTCGCCAGTTTCCAAAGTGCGATAGCCACACGCTTCTCCACGGTCATGGCGGGTCTCATCCTCGTGTCCTTGCATCGAAGGGCAGGGGCAAGCTCCTGGCATAGCTCCATAAATGTGGCTTTCCGCATTCTAAAGTTCTGTTGCCACTGATCATCATCCCACAGCTGAAGGACGATTCGTTCCCACCAGTCTGTGCTCGTCTGCCGGGACCAAACACGGCGGTTCAGGCTGTGTTGCTGGTCCGCGAAACTGATCAGAATGTCCGTTTTGTTTTCAATGCTGTCATCATCCGAGACCGAGTCATCCGTGTCATGCTCCGAATCATAGCCAAAGGCAAACCGCAACAGAATCTGGGCTGTGTTCACAATGCTGAAGGCAGCATTCAAGATCACAGCTGAATCCATGTCGATTCTGAAAAGGCAGTGCCGAGAAGAAGGTTGCTTCAATTTGAAATTCGCGCTCGTTGCTATTGGCAACCGCTGGGTAGCGTCAGTAGCGGAATGCACCACGGGAGATGATACTGGGGACTCTGGGATACGTACCCACAATCCCCTTCGCTTTCCTGGAGGACTGCGCTCAGAAGGGGGGGGGGCTTTGTTCCGTTAGAGCAAGCATAGTGTGTACGCGATCTCGCGCAACAACAGCCACGGGAGAATTAATGCGGAAGAGGATTATTGCGCGTTAAAAATGGTAGTGTGTACATAGCCTGAGTAAAATGAGTTTTAAAGGGGTAGCCGTGTTAGTCTATTCCAGAGAAACAAACAGTCCTGTGGCACTTTTAAAGACTAACAGATTTATTTATCTGTTAAATAAATCTGTTAGTCTTTAAAAGTGCCACAGGACTGTTTGTTTCTGAGTAAAATGATTTGTTTCAAAACTCTCTTTGCATTTATGAGGCTTCTATAGCAGTGACTTTTGTTCCTTTTTATGCTCAAAGTTGTCAATACTTTTCTCAGTATGCACATCTTACATACCTGGACCTTTAACTGGAGGTGGTGGCTTCTTTGGCTTCTGCAAAGAGGATAAAGAATCAATGCATTTTATAGAAAAAGATTGGTATCTGCTCATTGGTTTATATGCAGACTCATGATATCATAGAATCATAGAATCATAGAATAATAGGGTTGGAAGGGACCTCACGAGGTCATCTAGTCCAACCCCCTGCTAAAAAGCAGGACCACTCCCCCTAAATTATCCCAGCCAGAGTTTTGTCTAACCGAGCCTTAAAAATCTCCAAAGATGAAGATTCTACCACCTCCCTAGATAGCCCATTCCAATGCTTCACCACCCTCCTCGTGAGAAAGTTTTTCCTAATATCCAACCTTGACCTCCCCAGCTGTAATTTGAAACCATTGCTCCTTGTTCTGTCCTCTGTTACCCTCGAGAACAGCCTAGCTCCCTCCTCTTTGGAGCAACCCTTCAAGTAGTTGAAGGTTGCTATCAAATCTCCCCTCAGTCTTCTCTTCTCTAGACTAAATAAGCCTAGTTCCTTCAGTCTCTCCTCATAAGTCATGTGCCCCAGCCCCCTAATCATTTTTGTTGCCCTCCGCTGGACTCTTTCTAATTTGTCCACATCCTTTCTGTAGTGGGGAGCCCAAAACTGGACACAGTACTCCAGATGCGGCCTGACCAGTGTCGAATAGAGGGGAATTATCACATCCCTCGATCTGCTGGCAATACTCCTACTGATGCAGCCTAATATGCCATTGGCCTTTTTGGCAACAAGGGCACACTGTTGGCTCATATTCATCTTCCCGTCCACCATAACTCCCAGGTCCTTTTCTACAGCGCTGCTACTTAGCTGATCGGTCCCCAGCCTGTAGCAGTGCATGGGATTTTTCCGTCCTAAGTGCAGGACTTTGCACTTGTCTTTGTTGAACCTCATGAGGTTTCTTTCGGCCCACTGTTCCAATTTGTCCAAGTCTCTCTGGATCCTGTCCCTGCCCTCCAGAGTATCTACCATTCCCCCCAACTTGGTGTCATCCGCAAACTTACTAAGCACGCAGTCTATTCCATCATCAAGATCATTAATGAAGATGTTGAATAGAACCGGCCCCAGGACCGATCCCTGGGGCACTCCACTCGTTACCGGTTGCCAACCAGACATCGAGCCATTGATTCCTACCCGCTGAGCCCGTTGATCTAACCAGTTTTCGATCCACCTTACGGTCCACTCATCCAACCCATACTTCCTTAACTTGCCAACGAGAATGTTGTGGGAAACCGTATCAAAAGCCTTGCTAAAGTCAAGGTATATCACGTCAACGGCTCTTCCCGCATCCACAAATCCAGTCATCTCATCATAGAAGGAAATCAGGTTGGTGAGGCACGATTTGCCCTTGGTGAATCCATGTTGACTGTTCCTGATCACTCTATATATATATATATATGGCTCTCAAATAGCACTTTTCATCAATAGATCTCAAAGTACTCTACAAAAAAGTTCAATATAATTCCTGTTTTACAGATGGGGCAACAGAATGGTGAAATGACTTATTCAATGTCAATCAGCTGGTCTTCTGAGTCCCACCTCAGTGCTCAAGCAATTACAGAAAATCTTTTTTGTACAGAGATAAAAATTAAAGCAAGTGAAAAATGATATATTTTATAGTGTCAAAGCAATTTACTTACTCAATTTAACAACTATGACTACAGCACAACACTAATAAACTTAAAATGCACCAGAAAATGTTAAAAGAATCAGATGAAATTTAGCCAAAGATTTAGTTTTTACAAAAACTATTTTATTTAAAAAAATAAATTCCAAAGAAATATTTTCATTTTTTTTTTTTTTTGAGTTCTAATAAAAAGATTTGGGGAGGGAGGTTGTTTGCTTTGTTTTGTTTTGTTTTTTTATTAATAAATATTCTTCAAAGTGTTTGCACTCTAAACATTGCAGCTTGGAAAGTGAAAAACCTAAAACTAAAATGAATGTATAAGCAGAAAGAAATGTACAAAATAAAATCAAGCAGACTCAATACTGAGGAGACTTTTTAAAACTTTCTGCTTAAACAAACTGCAATATTACAATATTACAGCTGATCATTCTTATTTTTAAATTGAGTGATTTTTTTTTTTTACCTTACATAGGCATTATATTTTCTTGTTAAAACAGAAGGATCTACACATAATAATACCTACTTGCTTGAGGCAAAAGGATATATTTTGACATTAAGTAACTCCACATTTATACACTCATAGGATATACACACAAATAAATCAGTATCTTTTTCACCAGTATTGGAATAAATCGAGTCTGGGAAACCCTCACAAGTACTAAGTTTGCTTTGGAATAGTGGTGCATGGTTTAATGCAGAAATGTTATATCCACATTAAATTCGTATCATGGGACTGGAAATGAAGAACACAAATAAGAGTTTTTTATAACTCCCAGGCTACTGCACTGAGCAGCACAGTATGAGGAGGTGGTGAGCAATCCTCAGTGGTGAAAGAAGAGACTCAGGACTATTAAGAAAGGAATTCATTTTGAAGCAGTAAGAGGAGAGGAAGGTGATCAGGAACAATCAGCATGGATTCATCAAGGGCAAATCATGCCTGAACAACTTGATCACCCTCTATGATGCAATGAGTGTCTGTGGATGTGAGGAAAGTAGTAGGCATGACATACTTTAACAAAGCTTTTGATACTGTTTCCAACTGTATTCTTGCCAGCAAGTTAAAGAAGTAGAGATTGGATGAATGTACCGTAAGGTGGACAGAACACTGGATAGATAAAGTAGTGATCAACAGCATGATATCTAGTGGGTATCCAGTATCAAGCCTGGGTTGCTCCTGGGATCAGTTCTGTTCAACATATTCATTAATGATCTGAATGATGGAACTTGCACCCTCAGCAAGTTTGCAGATGACACTAAATTGGGAGGAGTTGTAGATATGCTGGAGGATAGGAACAGGATACTAAACAAACTGGAGCATTGGGCCAAAAGAAATCTGATGAGGTTCAACATGGACAAGTGCAGAACCCTGCACTTAGGACAGAAGAAACCCACGTGCTTTTATAGACTGGAGATCAATTTGCTAAGCAGCAATTCTGCAGAAAAAGACCTGGGGGATACAGTGAAGAAGCTGGATATGAATCAATAGTGTGTCGTTGCTGCCAACAAGGCTAACAGCATATTGGGCTGCATTATTATAAGCAATGTCAGAAGATAAAAGGAAGTGATCCCCTCTATTCAGCACTGGTGAGGCCACATCTGGAGTACTGTGCTCAGTTTTGGGCACCCCACTATAGGAAAGATGTGAAAAAATTGGAGAAAGTCCAGCAAAGAGCAATGAAAACGGTTAGAGGACTGGGGCATATGACTTATGAGGCGAGGCTGAGGGAACTGGGTTTATTTGGTCTGCAGACGATAAAGAGTGAGGGGGGAGAGAACGGTTACATATATATCTGCATTTCTGGCAAAGAATCTGTGGCTTTTCTTTAGATTATAGGGGAAATATATTAAAAACTTACTGGAAAGTCCTTCTCAGACTCTTGTATTTGAACAGCAAAGTTGTCTGGAAAGATTCCTTCTTTACCATTAAGTTCTCCTTTCCACCAACCTTGTTCTCCAGTATCCTAAAATAAACAGTAGTCATTTTCATTTGAATATCACTTAATATTTACTCATTTCATGTAACAAGTAAAGCTACAGGGAAAAAAGCATGTGCAAATATTCGTCATACTAGTAAAAAAACATTTGCCTTTACCAACATAGTCTACGTATCACCTTGGCTAAAAAACAAGGCAGTGTTTTTCAAGAAGTAGCCTTATTGATCAATTCAATTATATTTGGGAAGGAGCTATAAATAGCTCAAAGTTTGACAGATTCAGTAAAAAAATTCTAAGATGTCCTCAATATACAACTTGTTTTTATTATTTGTTTTAAAACAAGGATTAAACTCTGAATGCACAGCAATTTGAAAGGGGCAAGTGCAATAAAGAAACTTAGATATAAAAGAAACTATCTTAATGAATTGCCCAACTGTAGCTGTGCCTTGGAAAACAATTTATTTTGCTTACATTCACTGACTCCTTCCAAATATGCGCATCTTCATATACATCTACAATCCTGTTTGAATGATTTAATTTATGAGAATTACTGGCTGAGAAAGACAAAGGAGAAAAGTAGTCCAATCTGTATAGGAAGGGTCAGGAAAATTAGAAATACAGAAAGAGCCAGAGAAAGGTGTTTTTGTTTCAGAGTTCAGAGTGATAGCACATATTTCTGTAGATCAAGGGCTTAATGCGTTCAACCCTTTCTACCAGCCTTGCAACACCTTACTGCACAGAATCAAGTTGCTCAAAGTTATTTTACTGACAATTTGAGGCTTTTCTTCCAACATAAACAGCATCACCACTTCGTACAGGTTAAATAAACTACTACTGAAACATGCTACTTTTGACTGTAACATCTGGCTCATTCTATCAACAGAAGATTAGGTCCCAACATGCATGTCCAATTCAGCATCCAGGTCAGACCAGCTGCTGAAACGCAGAACAAAAATATCAAACACTGAAGGCACTGCAATTCAAAATACTAAAAAACAAACTCAGGTTACTAGTCTTTTAAGTCGATGTTTGCATGAGTGATTTATAGATACTTTTTTGTCAAGGTTTCTTAGTGCAGCACATTTTCGCTGAAAGTATTTTTGAAGTCTGGCGGTTAGCCTGATCAATTTCCCAAAAAGAGGAAAAAATACACTATACACTGCTTAGATGTTAATGTTTATTCCATACTTGCAATACAGCTATAATATTGTAAAGGGGAGAGAGCATGAGGGTAAAAAACCCCATTAAAACTCAAGAGAAAATAATCACAAGGAAAGATCTAATAGGAAAGAAATGAGAAGATCGGAGTGGAACAAAAATTTTAAAATTTAAATTTAAATTTAAAAATTTAGGAAAATAAATGAGGAAAACAAAAAATTAAAAACTTAGTGATGTTTTATTAACCGAGTTTATATACTCTCCCAATATAATTATGAACAATTTCACGCACTCTGGAAAAGTTGTGCGATAATTGCATGTATTATCTTATCCATAGTGTGACATTGGCCAATTTCAGAGTTGAGAGGTATGCTTCCTCCGGCTTTTGTAATCTTCAAGGTAGCATTTTACAATTATTATAAACTACTTTAGGAAGCAAAGAGAGCCAAGGCTTTCGGTACAGTTTCTCATTTCTAGACTTTAAAGAAGAAAATCTTCACATGTATGGTCTAATTCTAGTACATTGTTTTCTTTTTTCATAGTACAGTTGAAAGATTTGCTCAGGAAAAAGATTAGAGTAAATACTAGATGTATCTTGTCAAAGCAGAGCATAAAACTGACTTGACAGATTCTGCATGCTACGCCCTTACGAAGTGCCTTGGCAACATAAACAATGATCAAAGACTAAATAAGATTTTATTAATGTTTTTCACAGTGATGCCTCCTTTGCCAGTTATTTTAATAACTCACACACTGTTAAATAATAATTTAAAAAAAAATAAATCGACACCATGCCAGTTTACAGACCCCAAATATTTTTATTTCTCCTCCCATTAAGTCTCTTTGAAAAATTCAGTTTATTCTGTGCAGTTTATTGATTTTCTTAATGCCAGGAGCCCAGCAATTATGAGCTTTAGTTCGGAAAGACCCAAATCTTCCAAATGAATCTGAGTGTCTACAATGGCCTTCATAAATAGCTGATTCCATGATCAGGGCCAAAGGGAGCCAGTGTACGTACACACTACATACAGGAGAATTTGAGGGAGGAGATCATCAGTTCCAAGCTACAATGGGAGGATAAAATTAGTACAATTTTTAAATCTCGTTATGATTTGATTGCATCCTTACGCAAACCAAGGAGATCTAGCCTGAAATGAAAGAACTCCATCTTCACAAAACAAAATACAGCGTCACTAGCGTGAGGTACTTTCTAAGTAGTATGTATAATCATTGTATAGGTCTTCACTAGCACTCTAGTTACGGCGAAAACCTATGAAGTGTTTTATCCGGAACAAAGAAAATTGCATAAACTCAGCTTTTCTATTTTGAAAACATGAGAAAAGTAGATTGCGAGATGACTAAGTCTGTCCCAATTATATTTGCTAATCTATAATTTTGCTTCCCACTGTTTGGCTAGAGAGCACCGGAAGCCTGAAAGATAGAAAGGTTTCTTACTCCAGCCCCTAGCTCTGTTAAAAACTATGGCATGAACTGCAGAAAATTAGATAAGAGCAGAAACTGGAATTGACTGAATTCCAAGAGCAAAAACTGGAATTGAGATTGGACTGGGATTAATGACACTGAACAAGGTTCTCCTGTACTTGCTGCATGGCCTAGGAGAAGCAACTGCGCCTGTGTGTCCTCCTGTCTCCCTTCGCCAGTCTTGCCTACTTGGCGAGTAAGCTCTTTGGAGCAAGAATTGTCTCTTACTTATTCAGTGCCTACCATAACCTACCTAGCTTCCAGGTCCTACTGTTGTGCAAATAATGATAGCATCATGATTTTCTTGTTTTATTAATGACATGTTGGAACATCTTGGAAAAACTCTGAAAATTCTTTTAAAGAAATTCTGCTTGTGTATTTCTCCTTCACGTTGTATACCACTATGAACACGAAAACTGGATTGTAGTTAATATGTTTCCAATTCCTCATGTAAATCAATCTTCTAATATCCCACTTCTTAAAATGTAACTAATATATGAAAAAGAAAATTATGGGCTATATCTCAGGAAAATTAAGCAACAACAGATGATTTTCAGTCCTTGTTTCATGTTTTGTCTTTACTGCAGCAGGACATTTATAAAATGGGATGGGGAGCAACTGTAGCCTTTTAACACGGACTCATATCTAACAAATAATGAATAATCGGACAAAAGTTAATCCTTTAAGTAGCAAGATAGATTGTCCACCATAAAGCAGCTAAATACTATGATTCTGAAATCCTAAATGTTACAAGACATTTAGATTTTCATACTGACTACCCCTGCTTAAAGGATATTTATAACATTAAATACTGAAATTTCACTGCAAAATTCAACTGTTTCTTTAAAGAGAAAAGAACTCACTACTACAACTCAGTCCTCCACAACTGGTTCTAAGATTTCTCTCTATCTCAGTGAAATCTATGGGGGAAGTGCTTGCCAAATAAAAAGTGGTCAAATCAATAAGAAAAGGACTTATTTCCATGGTTTTATGAGATTATGGCTCAGTATACGGATAGATCAAATTTTGTATTAGAAGTTATTAACAAGATAAAAAAAATTATCAGCATGCTAAACAGATTAACTGGAAGAGATCTAGTAATCATAAGATCTCTCTCTTCTAAAGCCAGATCCACACTATACACTTAGATCAGTGCAAGTATGTTGCTCAGAGGCGTTAAAAATTCTCAATCCTGAGCAGTGCAGTTATACCACCCTAACCCCAGCATAGACAGAGCTAAGTCATAGGAAGGTTTCTCGCATCAACATAGTTACCGCCTCTTGCAGAGGTGGATTAACTACGCCGATGAGAGACACTCTCCTATCAGCACAGCAGCGTCTTCCCTGAGCACTACAGCTACATGATGCAGCATTTTAAGTGTAGATCTGCCCTTATATTCTGTACATCAACTACATTCAGAAACACTCTCAGTGACTAGTAAGCCCTTACCTTACTTATTAACTGGATAATCTCTCCTTCTTTAAAAGGAAGTTCATCTTCCTTTGAGCCTTCATAGGCAAATAAAGTCCGGCAATATTCCTTGGCTGAAACAAAGAAGCAAAATGGTTGCATTTGCAGTGTTCTAACCCATTATATGAATCAAGATACATAAATGAAAGCTCAGAATTGTTGTCTTTTTTTAAAAGGATAACTAGTCAACTATTATTACAATTATATTTTGATCTTGTATAGTGACTATATTCAGTATGTTTTACAATGTCAGCAGACCACTCCAAAAATAAGACA
This sequence comes from Pelusios castaneus, assembly GCA_007922175.1. Lineage (NCBI taxonomy): Eukaryota > Metazoa > Chordata > Testudines > Pelomedusidae > Pelusios > Pelusios castaneus. Next base: position 2,237,879 of record ML685887.1, on the reverse strand, counting down.
GCAGTATACTGTTAACTCAATTCTGCCATTCCCAAAGGTCACTTTAGACAACAGAACTGAACCAGTGCCTCCCTACTTTTGTTTTTCAACATGGGTGTCTGGCAGAGATTTTTAATGCTACTTCCACCAGACGGTGCTCAAGACAGCAAGAACAGCAAGTTTTATTACAAAAATGAAAGCAATGTTAAATATTAATGCTTTTACTATTTTACTTTCCTCTTTAGAGGTCAAAAATATTTAATTTCCCTTGCATTTGATGTAGTGCAGTTTTTGTGAATAGTAACTGATAGGCCTTTAGAGAGATGTGATAATATTACCAATGTTAATCAGGGCGGGGACCCTGGCGGTCAGATTAGACAATTAAAAATCAGTTCAACAATTACTCTGATTGCTGGTTTCCATGTCAATGACAGGTATTTTTTTTATTCCACAGTCTGGATTTAAAGTAACACATTTCTCAGAGTTCAATCCTGCAAACACTGAGGCATGCATTTAACTTGCAGCTGTCCTAGTAAGGTTAAACCCATGCGTAAGATTTGCTAGATTGGACCTTATAACTTCATTAGTTAAACAACTAAACTATAAGATTTAAACAAGTGTAAGTAGGTAGAAACACTTGACAGTTTGGGAATGTGTCATTTTATTAATTCCTTTTTGTTTTGTGGAAAGCACTTATGACCATAACCTTCAGTGTGGATTAGAACTTCTGTTCTATAGCTAGAACAGAGGTGTCTGGGAAATAAACAGGGCCATCAATCCTGTATTGTTCTGCTCTGGTAGAACAATGGGGTTGCTTAGGCTATCCGTCCAGCAGAGCACCTGAGTGGCAGGTGCACACAACTTACCCAGTGGAAGAAGAGAGGTGGTCAAAGCCTGCTTTTAAAAGAGACATTCTCTCTAAGCAGAGAAAGCCATTTCATTGCAAGAAAGAGAAGAGACGGGAAGAGTAAGTATCAGGGGCGAGGGAAGCACAGAGGGAAATTTTGCTTACTCCCAGGACAGTGACCAAATCCAAGGACTCTCAGGAGTAGGGAGGACTATGAGGAAGGGAATTGCATTGAGGTGTTCCATGTTCCGTCTAGATACATCACTCTCCCCTGCTGTCCAAAAAGTGTGTCTGTTAAAGAAGTTTCCAAAGCCTTTGTTTCTTTAACTGTCATGTGTTCCCTAACCATTTAAATTATAAACCAGTGTACCCGGGAAGATGGAGTCTGGGGACGAGTGCATAGGTGATTGGAGAGTCTTAGGATGTTCTGTACTGGTCTCAGGGCCTGTGGCAGCTGGACTGCAGAGTCCCACATCCCAAAAAGGGTGCCAGACAGATCCAGCACCCCCGGAGCATGTCCTAGAATCCCAAAGATAGTGAGTGGAAAGCATATGTAATACAAAAAGTTGGTCCAATACAGCAGACCAATAACTGTTACTAGGGGACCCAGTCAGAGTTGAAACACCACTTCCTAAGTAACCAAAGAACATCTTCATTTTGTTATTTTATCATATTATTGCCAGAGAGTGAGAGTCCACCGAGCTAAATTACAGAGAAAAATCTCAAGCACTTCTCCAGCATTTAATCTATTTAACAAAGTATTAATATAGTTAAATACAGAAATAATTATGTGGGAATCTTAGTGTTTTACCTTCTTTTGTGCCATGAGAAGACTGGCAGTAAATTATTTCTAATTAAAAGGCAGTTTAAAATGGAAGATCATCCAAAGATTCATTACTACAGTGCAGCAGCAGCAGCAGTCACAGCAGCTGTCCTTTTAAAGGTCTTAAATTTGATTATACTGAAAACAAATTATAACTGTGGTTTTCTTTAACAAAAAGATGTTTATTTGTACTAATGACCAAACTTCCAGAATCAGAAGAGAGACATTAAAATGAAGTCCTGATAATCTAAACATTCTTCACACAAAGCACAGTCAACCTGTGGAACTCCTTGCCGGATGATATTTTGAAGGCCAAGACTATAATCGGGTTCAAAAGAGAACTAGGCAAGTTCATGGAGGATAGGTCCATCGATAGCTAATAGCCGGATGGGTAGGGACTGCTATTTGCCAGAGCCAGGGAATGGGAAACAATGTAACACTTGATGATTACCTATTCTGTTCATTCTTTCTGAAGCACCTAATATTAACCACTGTTAGAAGACAGGATAGTGGCCAAATGGACCATTAGTGATTGAGCTAAACTAAATATCCCACTTCTTATTTGGATATGTGTGTCTGTGTACAAACTTGCACCTGTTTAACTAAACTGATTTAAAAATATACCTTTAAGCAAACTAATGCCAAGTTTGTGTGTAGACAAGATCCACAATAAAAGTAAAAAAACAGATTTAGTTAAATCAATACAAAGCCCTCTATGGGCACTGTTATATCAGATAAAACAGGCTATACTGGTACAGTCACAAGCTCATTTGATTATATACTTCTGTTATTACACACATCTTCACAGGTAAGATGTGATACTGGATTATACTTAGTGTCCTGTCTGAATGCAAAAGACTGGATGAGATGACCTCCCAAGTAAAACACATGCAAATACACATTAACCTTACCTTTTGGTTTGCTTTCTGTTTCTACTTTTGTTATCTCTGCTGCAGGTTCTGCTTTTGTTACAGTAGGAAACTGGATTGTTTTTTGTCCTGATGGAAGGTTAGGTAATGACTAAATAAATACAAGAGAAAGAAGACATGCACAATAATTTATTAGAAGAAGAGAGCAAAATTGCCAAATCAAAACAAAATGTTTATAATCAACCCTTTCTCATGATTTGACCATCTGCAATGGTGACAACTCTCTTTTACAATGATTAGGTAATTAATTCCATGTATCAAAGGTGTCATTCATTCTTTGACACTGTCACATTGCATACTTCATTTAGTTAGGTTCTATAATTGCAATATTCGGGCCAATGATGCAGTAGTAATTTCGTCTACTGATTGAAAGTAGAACATTAATTCCTATCTGGAGGTGGGGTAGCCGAACAGAAACTTCATACTTTTCTACCACCACCATCTTGGATAGGATTCAGTCCAGAAGAGGGCTTAGGTGTTTAGCGGCTGGAGAAAGAGCAGGCTACAGGATTCCACTGTTTACAAAAGCACTTTAAGAAGACAGCTGCCTTCCCCTTAGTCCTCAATCTGCCATGGTATCCACCCAAAGTGGATAAAAACATTAGCTGGAAGCGCTGTACAAATGAACTATGCAGATATTTATCAAGCTTGTGAATTAACATCCCATTACACTAATGTATCAGATTTCTCCTATCCAAAGCACTGTTTCAGACGTACTGAGCTTGCCGACAGATTCAGACTACTTAAATCACTTTTAGAGGTTTTCTACACAATAGAACTAGCCAGTACTTTTGATGAAACATTTTGTCAGAAAATGCTGATTCACAGAAGCTGAAACTTTTCAGAGAAACTTATCATTTTTGACAAAACTTGTCAGGAAAGGTTTCTCAGGTCCAGGATGGAATTTCAAAACAATATAGAGATCTTCACTTTAGTGGGCACTTACCAGTGATGTAGGAAAATCCAGGCACAGCAGGAACTTGAACCCAAATCTCCCACATCTGAGGCAAGTACCCTAACCAGCAGGCTATTGGCTATTCTGTAATGACTTTTTCGACTGGTCTTTCTTTGAGATGTGTCCCCTTGTGGGTGCTCCACTTGTGATGGTGGGTGCTGCAGAGCCCTTGATCAGAGATCTTCACAGCAGAATGAGCTCAGGTCATGCATGCGCCGTTGCTGCCTCACGGAACCGTTGGCGTGTTGTGTTAGGGCACCCGTGACCTGAACCTCTCGGCTCCTTCTCCGTCACAGAGTCTCTTATTGAAGAGAACTCCGAAGTAGAGGGGAGGAGTGTGAGTAGTGGAGCATTCACAGGGGGACCTCTCGAAGACAGACCAGTTATTGCACATGGTAAGTAACCTTTTCTTCTTCACTGCGTGATGTCCCTGTGGGTGCTCCTCTTGCAGTGATTACCTAGCAACACTGAAGTGGAGGAGGGACTCTGAAGAGATGATAGTACAGATACACCCACCAGTATGCTGTTGGTAGATAACTGGTCAATGGCGTAGTGTTTGATAAATATAAGTGTTCATGCCCATGTGATGGCTTTACATATTTCCATTAGAGAAAGGTATTTAAGGAAAGTGACTGATGTAGCCATTGCTTCTGTTGAGTGTGCCCTGGTTCCTGATGGAACCTGTAAGTCTCTCTGTTCAAACCATGTTCTAATGCAGGATGAGATCTATTTGGATATTCTTTGATTGGAAATTGCCTCTCTCTTTGACCATTCCACCACGAACATGAACAATTTGTTCCATTTTCTAAATGTCTTTGTTCTCTCAAGGTAAAATGCAACCAATCTTCTAACACAGAGACTGTGAAGAATCATTTTCTGAGTATCTCTGTGAGGCTTAGGATAAAAGGAAGGTAAGGGTATGGGTTGGTGAAACTCAAAGACTATCTTTGGCAGAAACTTAGGATGCAGTCTAAGGGTGATTTTGTCTTTATAAAAAATCATGTACGGGGGATCTGCCATTAGTGCACTTACCTCGCTAATATGTCTAGAGGATGTTATAGCAACCAAAAATGACCCCTTCATCAACATGTGAAGGAGTGAGCACATTGCAGTTGGTGCAAAAGGCGCTCTTATGAGAGATATGAAAACTAAATACAGGTACCACAAAAAGAATTGGATTTTGAATGACCAGTTAAGAATCTTTTTACCATCAGGTTGGAAAGTAGTGTCAAGTGGTGTTTTTATTGTGAAAAACTGAGATAGTTGATAAATGCACTCTTAGGGAACTACTTGAAAGACCTTTTTTTTTTTTTTTTTTTTTAGTTGTAATACATAATCCAGAATGATGGGTATAGGTGAAGATGTTGCTTTGATATGTCTGGGTTCACAGCAGGAGAGGCATGTTCGCCATTTCTACAAGTAAGTCTTTCTTGTAAACAGTTTTCTATTGTTTATTCGGATTTGTCTAACTTCCTCTGACCATTCTAATGTCTTGGGACAGAGCCATTTATCAGCCACACTACAAGATAGAGTCTGCATGCATCTGGGTGATCTGGCAGAGGACATTGTGTCTGTGTTGAAGCATTATTGGTTTGCACATTTATAGAAGCATGAGATCTGAACACCATGTCTCTCTTGGCCAGGCTGCTGCTATAGCTATCATGAGATGCTCTGTCATTCTGATCTTGTGTAAGACCTTGTGCAGCATTAGATTGGGTAGGAATGCATACAGTGGATCCTTGTTCCAATTGACTAGGAAGGCATCGCCCAATGACCAGGAACCTATTCTTGCTCTTGAGTAGTAACAGTGGCATTTCCAATTCTGTTTCAAGACAAACAAATCTATCAGGGGTTAACCCCATTGATGAAACAGTTCCCTGAGGACTATGTCACTCAACTGCCACTTGTGGTTGGATAGGAACTGTCTGCTTAGGGTCTCTGTGATAGTGTTTTGTTCACTGGGTACACATGCTGCAGATGTGTCGCAGTTGTGTTTTATACACCAATTCCTGAGTCTCACTGATTCACTACACAGGGATTGAGATCTGGCACCTCCTTGATGGTTTATGTAAAACATGCAAGCTACGTTGTCTGCCGTGATTGTGACTGACTTGTTCTTTATGTGCGGTAAGAATTGTTGGCAGGCATTGAGAACTGCTCACAATGCTAATACATTTATGTGTTGCTAGGATTCGGTCTCTGACCATTGACCTTGAGCAGTGTGTTGCTGTGCAGGTGCTCCCCATCCCAGGAGGGATGTGTCTGTTGTGATCATGACTGTAGGTAGCTTTTGGGAGAATAAGACTCCCTTCATCACGTTTGTTTCCTTTGTCCACATGTGAGAGAATCCCTTACTTCTTTTGGGATTACCAGTGATTTTTTTCAGAATATATTTGTTGGATTTGTACCCCGTTGCAAGTCATCGTTGAAGGCACTGCATATGGAGTCGTGCATGGGGTACTACAAAGGTTGTCACTGCCATATGACCTAGAAGCTGTAAAACTCCTGGTTGCCATGATGTGAGAGTGACTTACTGATATCAAAGACTTGATCTTTAGGAATCTTTGATGTGGAAGCAAAGCTTTGGCTACGATGGACTCTCGGTCTGCTCCTATCAATTGTATCTGTTGGTTCGGGTGCAAAGTGGACTTTTCGTTGTTTATTTTTAAGCCTAGCCTCTGAAAGGAAGTTATGATTAGATGTGTTGTCTGTTTGGCTCAAGGCAAGGTAAGTGCTTTTATAACACAATCGTCGGGTATGGGAAGATGAAAAACTTGCCTTCTTAGATAGGCAGCAACAACTGCAAGCACCTTGGACACTACTCTGGGTGCTGTACACAGGCCAAATAGTAATACCTTGTATTGGTAGTGATGTGCTGAAAAGGGGAATCATAGGAAGCATCACTGAGCTGGATGATGGTGGTTTGAAAATAGGCATCGTGTAGATTGAGGGCTGAGAACCAGTCCCCTTCGTACAGTACAGATATTGTTGTCAGGGTTACCATTTTGAATTTTTGCCCCTTACTAATTTGTTGAGTGTTCTTAGATCTAGAATGGGTCTCCATCCCCCATTCTTCTTTTGTACTATGAAGTACCTGAAATAAAAACCTTTTCCCACATGATGGTTTGTAAGACCCATTTATCTGTTGTTATTGACGCTCACGCATGCTAGAAAGGTCTCTGGCAAAATTCGAAGTTGTTGGTAAAAGATGCACGAGTCTTTGGGAGTTTCTCAGACCCTCGACCACACCCTCAAAACTGATGTTTTGGTTGTGGGGGCTGAGAAGTGGTCGATGATTGATGCTTCCTTCGATGTGGTGTTCTCTGTTTTGACCTCTGATTATTATACTGTTTGAATTGTGGTTGGGGTAGATATCTCCATGCGCACGGCTGGAATTTATGTTGTCCCTTCTGTGTCACAGGGGTATAGATACCTAATGTCCTGAGTGGTGTTCTTGAATCCTTCGTGAAGCGGAGGACATCGTTGGTCTTCTCAGCAAAGAGGTATGTCCTACCAAAAGGAGCAGCTTTCTAGGAAGGCCTGTGCTATGCAGCCAAGAAGCTCTGAGCGTGACCACGCCTGTTCCTGTTCTTGCTGCTGTATCAGCCACATATAGTGCCACTTGTAGGGATGTATGAGCCACTAATTGGCCTTCTGTAATAATAAGTTTTTTGTGTTGCTCTTTTTAGGTTCCAGAATGTCATCAGCTTATCACAGATGGTGTGATTGTAATTCAATAGTAATGCCTCATAAAAATTGGACACATCAATAGGTGGAAGAAGAATATACCCTTCCACCTAATAAATCAAGTCTCTTCCAATGTTTGTTCAACAGAGTTGACCTGTGTGTTAGTTTTTTTGCTTTTTGCGCGACTGCATCCACAACCAGTGAGTTTGAGGTTGGGCATGTAAACAGGAACTCCATGTCCTTAGGACAGATGTAGTACTTCCTGTCATTTTTCTTACTGGTTGGTGGAATCGTACCAGGTATCCATATTAACTCGGCTGAGTTATTTTTCTAGTAGAATTGGCTTGAGTCACAGAGGAAGAAGCTAACTAAAAGCTGAGGTAAGTAACGGGTTTTTTTGTTTATTTTTTTTTAAAGAGAAGAACGACAATGAACTGCTGAGGACTGCTGTGCCTTGGACCAGCATTTAAGAAGGTACTGAGGGATTTGGGTTGCACATGTACCCTAACACAACTCACCAATGGCTCCATAAAACAGCAACAGCACATACATGACCTGAGGTCACACTGCTGTGAAGATCTCTGATCAAGGGCACCAGAGCATGTGACACCACAAACAGAGCACCCACCAGGATATCACTCAATGAAGAACAAATGTTTCAGTTTCATCCCAGTGAGGAACAGGAAAAAAATCTGTATCTCAAAAATTTTTGTAAAATGGGAAAAAAAATTCTGACCAACTCTTCTTTCCTAATCATCAACTAGAAATTTGGATCCTGATCCTATACTAATACTGATCTGAGTAACCCTACTAATACCAAATTCCAAAGGGGTAGCCGTGTTAGTCTATTGTAGAAAGATAACAGAGTCCTGTGGCACTTTTAAAGACTAACAGATTTATTTATCGCATGAGCTTTCGTGGGAGAAAATCCCACTTCGTCAGACGCTTTGAGGGTCCCTGGTCTTCCCCTTATTAAAAATCAAATTCTGAAGAGTTTAAACAGTATCCGGATCAATACATACATGCTAAACAGATAACAGAGCTACTGAAGCATCCTTCACAAAAGTGTAAGTGTGCTATATAAAGGAATTACTTCACCTGTCCCTGAAATAAACCACCTACAAGATAAAACTAGTTTAGCAATGCACGAAAATAGTTTTAGAGGGGAAGTGTAGAAAATTATATCCAATTAAAAATGAACGTGGAAGTTTGGGTAGGCAGAATATAAATACCCAAGCTGGAATTTGGCCAAGGACACTGGAGTTCACTAAAGCTCATTCTATACCTACAATAGAATGTACTGTCCAAAAGGTACTTAGTGGATGTGAAATATATCACAATAGAATACGTTTGGATTCTACCTTCCATCCTGGTGTGCAAAGTCCACATCTCATTCTAACATCTCCTAAAATTTAATATTTCCCCCAAATAGCCCACAATTAGCAACCACTACTGAATACCTTCCCAGTACTCCACCAATATCATTCAAGATAGTGAGTCACATCAGCACCATTTTTTAAAAACTGTATTTTACTGAAGTCTTCAAAGTTAACCCCCTGCTCTGGGTCAGCCAATCCTAGTCTTTTGTGAGTCCTAGATTGCAAAAGCTCTTTGGGGCAGAGACAGTTTCTATAAATTCATCTCTTATAGAAGTGTCAAATTCTGGCTAGCACTTACTGTGTTTGGCAGAATAATGGACATAAGCAGGCATGTTAAATACAATTCCAACTTCAAGTGGTTTATTTCACAGCCTTTAAATATTATTCAGACTATTTTCTCACTTCACTTCCTTGCTTGTCTTACTGGTTGGGAGCGATTATAACAGTTTACAGGATAAACCCATTAAGTGAACAAAGAAATATGCTTTCTCCTATGACGTTTGGGTATTGCTATATGGTAAACCCAACCATTAGAATCTAAATTATACAAATGTATCTTGGATAACTGTACACCATTATATCAGTCAGGAAGAAAATAGGTGCATCCTACATATTTCCAAAGAACCAAATTCTCACTGTAAGGAAGTGATCAGTTCCATTTAAATCAATCTTTAAAATTCCAGCTATGATAGTATTTACATTAAAATTGCAATGGCTTACAATATTTCTTACTATGAGAAAGGAAATTAGACAAAAATATGTCTAGCCAACTTTATAAAATCTACTTAAGCACTTTTTAAAAAATTAATTTATGTAGCACGTTTTAAATGGGTTTGCAAATCCTTCCACGTAAATATCAGAGACAAAACAATCATGACAGCAGAGACACTCCTGTTTAATAAAACAAAAAGTCATAGGATCTTCCTATTCAATTTTTAATTTTGTGATTGCAACTTTTGTCTTTATTTCACCCCACTGTGCTTAGCTATTTCAATAGTTTACGAACCATTCATGAATTCTTATATAAACTGTGCACTATCCATGCAAAACAGTTCCGGATGGAGAGCTCCTATTTTACTGTTGACTCTCTGGGGGATTTAATCAGACATAATATTTTAACTGAGCTTTTCCAAATTTGAGTTTTAAACAAAAAAAAATCTCAGAATATGTTTGACCGGGACATTGTTCAAATACTAATCAAAAAGGTTTTCTTCAGCATCCATTAATAGTGTCAGTAGTCTCGATCATATCAAAATAAATCCCCCACAAAAGTAACTATACATTTTCTTACCACCTCCCAGCCCCTACCAAATTGAACTGAATCAGATATAGGAAGATGAGGCATTTCCATGCATCTTTTCTCATAATAAAAGGAAAAAAGTGGGCATACGATAAAAATATAAAGGCACACTGATAAACTTGTTTTATATATACAATATACAGGTAGCCTATGGAACTCTCAGTCAACAGACAACATCAAAGCCAGGAACTCAAAGGATTGGACGTGTATATTTGTAAATACCAAATACCACACACAGTCTGTAAGCACTTCTTGATGTATTTATCCTCACCCACATCTATGTTATGCCCATATAAGGCAGTGAAGTATTATCACTACTGTACACGCAGAAAACTCGTGTTCAGAGAGACTAAGGGACTTGCCCAATGTCACAGGAAATGTGTGGCAGAGCAGACAAAATAATCCAGGTCTGCAGGATTCCAGACTAGCACCCTAAGCACTGGGCACTCCTTCCTCTATAATGAAGATATCAAAAATTATTAATGATTTAAAATTTTGGCAGGAATATAAACCCGCCTGATTCAGGGCATAAAACAATAACTAATGGGGATTAGGAAAACAGCGTGCTGGACTTGAGGGATCACTAGTCTGATCTGGCAACGTAATGTTTTTATGAAGAATATTACGGTCACAATAACAGTAACATGAGATATATAAAAAAAAATAGGACACTGTAAAAATGGTTGGAAAGCAAACATATTTTCCACTCTGTGCTACAACCAGACATTTAGTCCAACATTAACTGCAGCGTTTTTCTCTTTCAGTTCACTACTGCTTGTTACTGCAGTGAGCACATGAAATCAGACAGAAGAATCCATCTGAGCTCTGCTTGCTGCAGAATCGAGAGCTCTCTCTTTAAAAAGAAATATAGAAATTACAAGATGTATGCCCCTTTGCACTGCTTGGTTGCATCAGAAGCAGAAGTACAAAAATATTACGAGTAAGGACATTTTCACTATTTCTACTACTGAAATCAGGAAGTCTTACCGAAAAAAGCCTGTTCTTGTGAAAATGCTAGATCAAACCAGTTCATATACGCACTGAAACCCTTTCTACTTGCTAAGCACGCCTTTTGGCAGAGCCATACCATTAGTGGGGCGGGGAAGTGTGCATATATAATGATCATAAAATGGCTTATTGCATCTCTTGAGATCATCTGATTTAGAAGGTACTATTTTTAATGGCTTCTTTTTCCTTTCTTCCATTGCTTTACAACAATCTAACATGATCACTTTGAATGGCTAAAACAAAAAAGCAAGAGCTGAGAAGGGTAATAATTCCCCTGGATCTGTTTGGATCGATCTCTGTGTGTACACACGCACGCAGGCACGCACGCACGCACCCCCAACGTGCTATATTTTCCATTTCATGCATCTGGTGAAGTGGGATTGTGTCCATGAAAGCTCATGTAATACATAAATGTGTTGGTCTTTAAAAGTGCCACAGGACTCCTTTTTGTTTTACTGAAACAGACGGAGGGCTAGTCTTCATTGACAATGGCAAATTCACCACCATCAACTGATTGGGTCTGTGACGATCTGCTCGGCCGAACAGGAATTCAATCGCTGAAGACCACCTCGGCAATTAGAGTAGCACTGAGTCAAAAGGAAGGCATTTCCCTTCAACTCTGCACACTGAAGACGGTAAGTAGGCGGTAGGCAGTCGAAAGGAGATATGCAAGGTATTTTAAGTACTTTGCGTGTCTCCCTTCAATTGCCACCAAAATCCCGCCGTGGTGTAGACTTACCCTAACATAGCTCTCCCTCTGGAGCATTTTGAATGGATGTTATCCATCACTATTTTGAGTCTTTTGATGCCTAGTTGAAATATACATTCATTTTCAAAAAGTACAGGACTGATTTGGATTCCCTTTTTTAGTGCTGTTATACCTTAATATTCTGTCTGCTTTTCTATCTCAGTTTCTCCCTTTGTGATATGGGGATGTTACTCACTTCACAGGAGTGTTAAGAGCTCCAACAGATTTATATCTGTAAGATCCTAAAAGAGAAGGTGCTCTAATTATCAGGGTTTTCTAAAAATTAAATATATTAACAATATGATTTTAGTTTGGATTCTCAAGCCAAAACCTCATGCTCAAAGATGGGCTACAACAAACCTTATCGTGCTTTTTCTCCTCTGAATCATTACTGGGTAACCTTGTTTTAAGTTTCACTGAGCCTTCTTTAAAGATATCTCCAAACCCAACTCCTCGGATTTTCTTTGGCTGTGCTACGGTTCCAGCCCCAGGCTCATTTCCATTCCCTGGAGAGGCCACGGGTGAGGAAGAACCAGTGAAAACAGGCTCTGAAAAAATGAGAGAAAATGGTTTTAACATATAAATGAATAAACACCAATACTACTATTTATCAGGCAGCCTGGATATCACATCCGGAAATTCTTCCTTTGTATACATGTCTTTGTGCACACTAGTCTTGCCAAATAGTCCATACAACTGCAGTTCCAGCCTTAAGTTCACACGTTTTCTGCTAACTAGGTATTTATAAAGACTGTGTTTAAGAAGCATTTGAATGCACTTTAATTTAGATACTTGATACTATTTCTGCACCAAATATGTACCAGTAGTCCCTAGCCATCAGCAAGAAATCAGATTTCAGATTTTTAGCCTGACTTCTCAATCATCATCCAGGAAGGCAGTAATACCCATATCATTGTCATCAATTGTACATTTTCTACCAGCACTGATGGAAAAAAGCTCCTGCATGTTTTTGAGCTAATATTTTTATTTCAACATAAAGTACCAAAGTTTGCATGTGTTATTGCTTTCAGCAGCAGTAGTTACTCAACTCGGACGTTTTACAGAACACCATAGCGAATTCTTCCATGTTTATATAGTCAGAGCAACTGTGGCCTAATGAAACATTGCAGAAAGGATGTTTTTCATCAAAGCTGCTAAATTAAACTTCCCCCGTCCTCAAACAACAAACTAATTTTACTTCAATTCTGCAGTTAGTTTTAAAGAGTTAACTGTGAACAGATTTTAAAAGTATCAAAATTCTATTTTATATTACTTCACAATATGATTCAGTCACCAGATGTAGTTGTCCAACTTTAAATCACTATGACATGATCCACTCTTTACCATTGTTTCAAGCAGATTTTGATAATGAAAGTCACTACAGTTGCATGAAGCTGAATTCAGGATCAAGGAGCTGCTTGAAAATGTTTTAGTTTAGAAGACCCCCACACTAGTATTTACAGGCAAACTGGCTTTCCACCTTCAGTATGCATGAAAAAAAAAAGTAATTCGAAACTTAAAACTATAATTCTAAGTCAAACTTAAAATACCCTTCCATATCATTTAACTTCAACTCCAGTTCTTTCCAGGGTATGAACTTGCTCACAAATGCTGTATCCCATTTCTGATGAAACACAAGTATATACATATTCCTCCTCTCACAGCTAGGATATTACACGTCATATGGCCTAATTTTCTCCCTATCTTCCTTAGTTTATGCATGTTATACTTTGTGCATATAAGAGGGAAATACACATCTATTGAAGCCATTTTCCTCCAGCTCTTCTTCCCACTGACGAGAAGCCCCCAGACTACAAGATACATGTTGGTCTTAAAGGATCTCATCCTTGTGGACTTACTCAATTGTTGCTGTCTCTGGCAAACAGGGAATAAAAAAGTAATGCTACTCAAAAGATAGTGCATGGTAGCTATTGGGTGCTTGATTTTCACAAGTGCTAAGCACCTGGCCCTGTGTGCAACATGCAGTTATATGTTCAGCATTTCCGAGGGAGAAAAAAACCACAACAGATCCTTAATAGCTATCACCAGAAAATAGTCTGTCATTTCAAGTTATACATAAAGAGCACCGGGAGTGGAAAATTATAAATCTGGAAGTGAAAATAAGAATTTGACAGGACAAACACTGGATTTGTAAATTTCCCAGCTATTTTTAAACTGAGTAGTCTTTAGCCCCGTGTTACAGAACAGTTAAACTAATTCCTGAACTGCTCAGGCAGTTCACACATTTGTCCTAATATTCTCTCTTCCAACTTCAAGCACCCCACCTTGCCAGAAAGCAAAAGCTCAGTCTACTGAAATTTCTGCAACAAACTCTCTTTTCCTTGACCGCTCTGTAACTGTCAAAAGAAAACAGGCTTTATGATGAATTGTCTTGTTGGCTTTCCATGTCACTGGTCACTGTGGGCAAAGAATGTCCTATTAAAGTAACAAGAGCAGTAAGTTTCCCTCCTTCAAACTGTAAAGTATTCAAAAGACAAAACCTCTCTAAGTTATAGTTTTCAGGAACTAGCTTAAGTCATTGCATTTCCTATAAGCCATTCATTTGCTTAGAGTCCTCATCAACATTCTGTTTTTCAGCTATTCTAATTTGTTTCTGCTATTCTCCAAGACATGCTCCCATAACCACAATGGATTCAACTATCTGGATAGAAATCAGATCTGAGTTACCAGCCACTAAGCTTTTAATATTAAACTGGGAGATTCATCAAGAATCTAAAACACTAAATAATGGGGATGTATCGTCCCATTACTGCTAAAGGTAATCAGAGAATCCAGCACCCCTTCCTCTTAAAATTAAACATTTCACATTAAATCTCTCAAAGTTAGCGATACATTCAGTGCTTTTTTTCTGCCGGAACGCACCGGAACGGCGTTCCGGCACCTTTTTTCCCCCGCCGGTGCTCCCTCCCAGCTGTGCAGGCTGGGCCGGGCTGGGGAGATTTAAATCTCCCGCCCTGAGCATGCGCAGTTACAGCGTGCTCAGGGCGGGAGCGGACTGGCCGGCAAGCAGCTCTGCCGGCCGTCCCTGCAGTTCCCAGCCTCCGGCCAGGTAAGGGGGCTGGAGGGAGGCCTGGAGAGGGGTGGGGGGACAAGGAGACGGCCCGGGTTAGAGGGGTAGAGGTGGGGACAAGGAGACGGGCCGGGTTGTGGGGTGGGGCTGGGGACAAGGAGACGGCCCGGGTTAGAGGGGTGGGGACAAGGAGGGACCCCCGCGCAGGCCGGCAGCCCCCCACCGCCCCCTCCAGACCCCCGGGGCTGCTTCCTTTCTCTTCTTTCTCTTCCTCTTCCTTTCCTTCCTTTCCTTTTTTTCCCCTCTTCTTTGTCTTCCTCTTCCCTGCCTTCCTTTCTCTTCTTTCTTCCTTTCCTTTTTTTCTTTTTCTCTTCTTTGTCTTCCTCTTCCCTGCCTTCCTTTCTCTTCTTTCTTCCTTTCCTTCCTTTCTCTTCTTTCTTCCTTTCCTTTTTTTCTCTCTTCTTTGTCTTCCTTCCTTCCTGCTCTTTTTTCTTTCTCTCCCTTCTTTTTTAAAACTTTTTAAAAATTAATTTTAAATAAAAACCTTTCTTAAAATTAGATTTCAATTCCAAATTCATTCCAATTAAATTAATTAAACACAATTAATTAATTAATTCTATTTACAATCACTTTATCTTCAATTAATGCCTATAATTTCTGTCTTGTGAGTTTTCCCCAAAAATTTATTCTGAAAAAGTTTTTCACACGGCTTGAAAATTTTGCACACAAGCCACCAAACCTAGAGGGAACATTGGCTACTAGTTGCGTACACAACAGCAGGCCAGCAGGCTAACATCGGTCAGTCCCACACTCTGGGCCTGGCCGGAGCCCACAGCACCAACAAAAAATGTGTGGATGCATTACTGCCTGCCACCCAGTACCCAGAAACACAGGCCAGCAGCAGACGTGATAGCTACGCATTCACGTTTTTTTCTAATTATAATACGGCCCCCCAACAGTCTGAGGGACCGTGAACTGGCCCCCTATTTAAAAAGTGTGAGGACCCCTGCTGTAAGACCTCACAGGTTGTCTTTCAGTATATTAGCGGCCTGCATAGTTAATAAAACTTAACAGTTTTTACCTTGTATTTTTATTTCTTTGATATATTCAAAAATTTACTGTTTACTGCACTATTTTCAGTGTTATTTCTTTATGACACGACGGACATCAATAGGAGTTCCGGTACCTTTTTTTTTAGAAAAAAAGCACTGGATACATTTATATTACTTTAGGCCTATTACCAAGTACATTCAGGTGAAACTCTTAGTACCAGCAGGCTGTGTCATGGCTGTCAGAACAGGGCGAGAAAAATAAAAAATCCCAAGCACTTCTTGATATGAGGGAATTATAAGTCCTGAAAAAACATAACTATAAACCTGTGACTAATCCTATTATCATTAAGTTACACACTTTTGTAAGAGTGCCCCCAATCGGGGGCCTTATTTGGTGATTAGAGATATGGGGGGGAAGAGAAGGATGATGTAACTATGTTTTTGTGAGGTTCTCTCAAATTATTTATGTAATGTTAGAGTTCTAGTTGCTATTATGCTCAAAGGGATATTTCCTGCACTCACACAGCCTGCAATCAGTGTAACTTTCTTTTCGCTGTTGTTTTAAGCTTTCCAAAACTAAGTTCTTGATATAGGTAACAATAAGGGTACTATATTCTAGATACATGATGGTTTATTACCTGTGTCCTCCAGGGCTTCTTGCGTTTCTCCATCGTCACTCAATTCTAACTCTTTCACAAAGTTTGAAGGAAATAATCCTGACTTGCCATTTAGTGTTCCACTCCACCAGCCTTCTTCTACCTGTTAAAAGAGATATTTTATATATCATTAATAAAGCAAAGGGAAACAAATTCACTGCTACTGAAATAACTTCAGAAGTATTCCTAAAAGCAGGAATTCAAATAATTCTGTCACAAGACACCTATAAATATAATATATGAACCTAGGAAATACTTTGAAAAAGTTCAAAACTTAAAAAACAAAAATTAGAGTTTAGAAAATCATGGACAGAATCGCAGCCACATCTCAAGAAATGTGTTTTATCACTACTTTTTTTCAGCATGGCACACATTCTACAGTATAAGAGGGAACCCACAGCACTCATCCACTTTTGAGTGGCAAAATTATGTGATATGGAAACTAATTAACAACAGACGTCTCTTTCTCTTCTCTCCTTCCTCTAGTAAAATATTAGAGGCATTCCGACCCCCAGTAATCAAGTGACACACATGTAATGGGAAGGAAAAGTATTAACTGGTTGTGAAATAATGGGTGGCAAGTTTTACTATTTTGCCACTTAAAATAAGCAATCCCTCTGAGGGGTTAAAGCCAGTGGGACTCTATGGTGAACTTTAATATTCCCTGACTGTTGGACCTCTCATAGGATTTCCAGATTCTTGGTGTTACTTGTTCCATGACACTCCAAAATTCAGTTGAAGTATCTTTAAAATATTAAGGAAATTGTATAATTTAAACTAGAACTAAAAATAGACGCCAACATGATAAAAAAAATGAAAAAAGGCAAAAGCTGGCTGGCACTGTATAAAAGCCAGGCTATCAAAATAATTTTAAATGATTTTCAGAACCATTACATAAAATAATCCATTCATTTTAAATGAGTGCCAGTTAAATATACTCCAAAAGTTCGTTTATTGATGTTTTCCTTTATGGTTTGAGGACCTATTTTACATACAGAGGACTAAATGTAAGAGGAAAAAATACTGCAGTTTATATGGTCTGTTTTAGTCTCATATTCTAGTGTTCTGTGCCTAACTCAGAGCATGTTTTTTAAAGGAAAGCTCATTTTCCTCATTTAAATTAGAAACTTTATTGCTTGCTTGTAAATATCATGACTATCCCATTGGAGAACACATGTTTATAGGGGAGAAAAGACATCCTGATTCTTGAACATTATTGCCTGATGAGATGACCAACTTTCCTCAGGTAGTCAAAATCAGACTTCCTCCCTGTCACAGATCTGCACTTAAAATTATGTTGCAACTGATCACAGTTTAAAAAACTGTGGATGCACTGATTGGCATTTCCTATATGGGACAAAAATAAAAACTGGTGTCCTGAATCGCGTGCTATCGCACGCTCTCTCTCTCTCTCTCACACACACACACACACCCTTGCCATTTTCTACCTCAAGTTCAGCTTTTTGTACCCCAAAGTGTACTTTAAGAAGGAGCTCATAAAACTTGTCATGTGTGCATCACATGATCCCAATCCATAGTGCACTGTGGGTAAGCATGTGCATCACACATCCTGAATAGGAGAAATCTCGACAGCCATATTGGTTGATCCGCACATGCCCCCTTGCTCTCCTTTTGTCTCCAACTGAGGAGATTAAGGGCAGAGCAGATTGACCACCTCTACAGATCCTCCTTCTCCACTGGGAATCCAGGAATGATTTGAAGCTGAGTGGAAGGAGCAGGGGAGGTCTTAGGGATTTCACGGCCTGCCATGTGAGGGGCCCCATCCTTGACCTTTGCCTCCACCCCAATGGGGCTCTTCCCAGCACACTAACTCCCCACCAGCCTCCCAGCTGCTCCACTGGCCCCGTGGCCTCCCCACTGCCCCCAGGCCCTGCAGCTTCCCCCCATCCTCTCCTTTTCTCCTCCAGACTCCCCACTCCCCTCTTCTCCCTGGGCCCTGCAGCCTCCACTTTCCTCCTTCAGACTCCCCACCGCCCAGTCCCTCCTTCTCCCCTGCAGCCTCCCCCCAGTCTCCCCTTCCCCCCTCCCGCCCCCTAGTTAGCCACCTACTGATTGGCTGCAGCCAGCTCTGGCTCTCCCTGTTCCTCCTGACCTGGCTAGCACACATGTGAATCCTGCATGCTGCTAAGATCCTTAAAGGGGCAATATTTAAAGGGGCAATACTTAAAGGGGCAGCGGTGTGGGCCCCTATGCCCATGGGGCCATGGGCAGCTGCCCGCACTGCCCACCCGCTACTACTGTGGGGGCGAACTTCGGATGTAAACACAATAAGACTTGGAATATGGCATCAGGCAGACCAGTCAGTACTCCAAGCTCGCCCACCCTCCTGGCTACAGTGATGGCCACGAGGAACACAACCTTCACAGAAATGGTTAGAACGGAGGTTTAGCCAGCACTAAAAATTACAAGGGTTAGGTTCTGATTAGTCCCTTCTAGACTCTAGTGATCAGTGGGTGAGTTAAAACTGAGTAACCCGTGTGAAGTATGGCGGTATATATCGATGGCTGGCAAACGGACCCATGAAGACTTGATGGTAAGACCCACTGTTTTGAGGGAAAAAAGATAGTCCAGGGAACACCTGCAGCTCCTGGGAATATAAATTTCTGTTGTACCCAGACAGTGATACATGTTTCCACTTGGTTGAGGTCTGGTCTACACTAGAAAACTAAGTCGGAATAACGACATCGCACAAAAGTGTGAAAAATTCATCTCTGCGAACAGCACAGTTAAGCAGAGCTAAGTCCCTGTGCAAACAGCACTGGGTGGATGGAATAATTCTTATGTCAATTTAGCTAATGCCTCTCGGTGAGGGGGATTACCTACGCTGATAGGAGAATCCAGCATAGGATGAAGCACTATCATTCTGTCTTTAACAAAAAAGTGACATATATGATTCTGGAAAGAGATTCTATTAGCAGTTTCAATTACACTATGTGGAAAAAAATAGCTGCACTTGTTTTGATAAGACACTAAGTAGCTATGGACTTCTGTATTACCTAATCATAAACAATTAGGTATTCAGGGCGCTGCCTTCCATTTCATATAATCTTTTTACACTCTGATATGAAATTAATACCCAGATCACAAAAGATTTATCTACAGTTTCAACCCATAATCACTGCATTTTGTAAGTGATACAATATAAAACAGTTTAGAAGAGATTTCTGTGCTAAATATAGTACAAACGTTTGTGACATGTCAACAAAATTGATATAAATTAGGTAGTATTATTTCCGGACATGTGGAACATTAGAAAAGCATCTTCAAAGGCAGAAACATTAGATCATGAAAGGAAGGCAAACCATTCCACTTATTCAGATTTAAAAAAAAACAAAAACCCACTTCGTTTCCTTATAGGAGCTGTCTAGAACCCCCAGCGTACAGAGTACAGAAATGTGAATTCCACTCTTCATTCCCTGCTAAATTAACCTCTTCCTTTTTTAAGTGATCATATAGTTTAATAAGGGTAAAAAACACCACGAACAGAATACTTTTATTTTGTTGTTAAATTCCTGCCTCTGCCAAGATACAGAATTACAACCTCATAACCAGGTAAACGGTTAAATCAAGCAGATAATACAAGTAGTTTAGCCCTCAGAAACCCAATCCTCACTGTCCAAATGTCTAACTTGTCAGCACAGCTCCCTGATCTACAGAATCCCTGTAAACTGACTCCGATTTATCAAAGCCTTTTTCTGTAACTTTCCCATCTTCAAAGCGTCTGACAAAGTGGGATTTTCTCCCACGAAAGCTCATGCGATAAATAAATCTGTTAGTCTTTAAAAGTGCCACAGGACTCTGTTGTCTTTCTACAATAGACTAACACGGCTACCCCTTTGGAATTTTTTAATCGTATAAGGGATTTGGGACATTTGGAATTTTACTGCCTCACACCTGCATGTAGTAGATTCAGCAGTGACCCCAAGAGGGAGCAGCACTACCACTACACTGGGAAATTTGCACAGAAACACAAACATGACCACTGCACCAAAAAACGGGACCAAAAAAAAAAAAAAAAAAATCACAATTTTCAGGAGCCTAAAAAGAAAAGAATCTGACCCAAGCAAGCAGCTTCTTCCCAACCTTCAAACAAAAGGAATCCAGTTCTGCTCCTAATAAAACTTAGCAGTTGTAAGCTTAAATACAGTTCAAAACACTGATGTTACATTATTTAAATACAACGAATCACTGGCCACACAATTAAAATATCAGGTGAAAATGAAAGATACATAAATGAATGAGTCTGGAATCACAGGACTTATTTTTTGTTTTACAGCACACCAAATGTGTGCTCAGAACTTAACAGGACACATTTAAAACCTTGACTGACAAGCTGGACAAAGGGGAAATTGGTAGGGAAAGATGATTCATTATAAGATGAAATGGAGGGGAAATTGTACTGTACTTTTAGCAAGTTGCTTTTTTGCTGGCCTATATATATATATATGTCTGTCTGTCTTCTCTTAGACTGTAAGCTTTCAAGGCAGGGACTACTCAACTCTGTGTATAGAACCTCAAACCAGGGCTGAGGTCTGTAGCTGCTCTATATATTATGTAGCAGCAGCAGTAGTAAATGTGATAGCAGAAATAATAAATGTTACTACAAACAAGGTCCCAGTCAATTAATTTACCACCTAGTTCTGCTTAGCCTGTAAGCAGCTTGGGGCAGGGACTGTCATTTGGCTCTGTGTTTATACAGAACGTAGTACAATCGGGTCCCAATACAAGACGGGGGGCTCCCTTAAGAACTATGGTTATATTCCAAAGGGGTAGCCGTGTTAGTCTATTGTAGAAAGACAACAGAGTCTTGTGGCACTTTTAAAGACTGTGGTTACACAAATGAAACAATAAAGATGATAAGCAGGGTAACAGCAGTAAAAGACAAGATGAGGAAACAGAGGCCTTATAATAGAAAGATTATACAGCAAAAACAACGAGAGTCCTGTGGCATCTTGAAGACTAACAAATTTCTTCGGGCGTAAGCTTTCATGGGCTCCAACCCACTTCGTCAGGATTGGAGCCCACGAAAGCTTATGCCCGAAGAAATCTGTTAGTCTTTAAGGTGCCACAGGACTCTCGTTGTTTTTGCTGTACACAGACTAACATGGCTACCCCACTGGAAAAGATTATACAGTTACTCAGGATAGCATATGCACTTCAATTTTTTTTTTGTTTTTGTTTTGAGAGGAGGGTGGGAGATGGGGGGAGTGAGTATCTGAGTGCCCCTCAAAAGCTAAAACTAGAATCATAGAATCATAGAACCATAGGGTTGGAAGGGACCTCACGAGGTCATCTAGTCCAACCCCCTGCTAAAAAGCAGGACCACTCCCCCTAAATTATCCCAGCCAGAGTTTTGTCTAACCGAGCCTTAAAAATCTCCAAAGATGAAGATTCTACCACCTCCCTAGATAGCCCATTCCAATGCTTCACCACCCTCCTAGTGAGAAAGTTTTTCCTAATATCCAACCTTGACCTCCCCAGCTGTAATTTGAAACCATTGCTCCTTGTTCTGTCCTCTGTTACCCTCGAGAACAGCCTAGCTCCCTCCTCTTTGGAGCAACCCTTCAAGTAGTTGAAGGTTGCTATCAAATCTCCCCTCAGTCTTCTCTTCTGTAGACTAAATAAGCCTAGTTCCTTCAGTCTCTCCTCATAAGTCATGTCCCCCAGCCCCCTAATCATTTTTGTTGCCCTCCGCTGGACTCTTTCTAATTTGTCCACATCCTTTCTGTAGTGGGGAGCCCAAAACTGGACACAGTACTCCAGATGCGGCCTGACCAGTGTCGAATAGAGGGGAATTATCACATCCCTCGATCTGCTGGCAATACTCCTACTGATGCAGCCTAATATGCCATTGGCCTTTTTGGCAACAAGGGCACACTGTTGGCTCATATTCATCTTCCCATCCACCATAACTCCCAGGTCCTTTTCTACAGCACTGCTACTTAGCTGATCGGTCCCCAGCCTGTAGCAGTGCATGGGATTTTTCCGTCCTAAGTGCAGGACTTTGCACTTGTCTTTGTTGAACTTCATGAGGTTTCTTTCAGCCCAGTGTTCCAATTTGTCCAAGTCTCTCTGGATCCTGTCCCTGCCCTCCAGAGTATCTACCATTCCCCCCAACTTGGTGTCATCCGCAAACTTACTAAGCACGCAGTCTATTCCATCATCAAGATCATTAATGAAGATGTTGAATAGAACCGGCCCCAGGACCGACCCCTGGGGCACTCCACTCGTTACCGGTTGCCAACCAGACATCGAGCCATTGATTCCTACCCGCTGAGCCCGTTGATCTAACCAGTTTTCGATCCACCTTACGGTCCACTCATCCAACCCATACTTCCTTAACTTGCCAACGAGAATGCTGTGGGAAACCGTATCAAAAGCCTTGCTAAAGTCAAGGTATATCACGTCAACAGCTCTTCCCGCATCCACAAATCCAGTCATCTCATCATAGAAGGAAATCAGGTTGGTCAGGCACGATTTGCCCTTGGTGAATCCATGTTGACTGTTCCTGATCACTCTATTGTCCTCCAAGTGTTTCAGGATGGATTCCTTGAGGACCTGCTCCATGATTTTCCCAGGGATTGAGGTGAGGCTGACCGGTCTGTAGTTCCCCGGATCCTCCTTTTTCCCTTTCTTAAAGATAGGTACTATATTTGCCTTTTTCCAATCCTCCGGGACCACCCCCGTTCGCCACGAGTTCTCAAAGATAATGGCCAGCGGCTCTGCAATCACTTCCCCCAACTCCCTCAGCACCCTCGGATGCAGTTCATCCGGCCCCATGGACTTGTGCACATCCAATTTCATTAAGTGTTCCCTAACCTGACTTTCCATCACTGAGGGCCACTCTTCTCTCCAGTCCGCGTTACCCCGTGTAGTAGCCTGGGAGCTGGCCCGCCCTGTGAAGACTGAAGTAAAAAAAGCATTGAGTACTTCAGCCTTTTCCGCATCATCCTCCACGAGGATGCCTGCCCCATTCAGTAAGGGACCTACACCACCTCTGATCCTTTTCTTGTTGCTGATATACTTATAGAACCCCTTTCTGTTATCCTTCACATCTCTTGCTAGCTGCAACTCCAATTGTCCTTTGGCCTTTCTGATTTGATCCCTGCAGTCCCGAGCAATATCTTTATACGCCTCCCTTGTCATCTGTCCAAGCTTCCACTTCTTGTAAGCTTCCCTTTTATGTTTCAGCTCCCCGCAGAGTTCCCTGCTAAGCCACGCTGGTCGCCGTCCACATTTGCTGTTCTTTCCGCACATCGGAATGTTATCTTCCTGTGCCTTTAACAGGGTTTCTTTAAAATACAGCCAGCTGTCTTGGACACCTTTCCCCTTCAGATCAGCTTCCCATGGGACCCTGCCCATCAGCTCCCTAAGGGAGCCAAAATCTGCTTTTCTGAAGTCCAGGGTGTGTGTTCTGCTTCTTTCCTTCCTTCCATTGATCAGGATCCTGAACTCTACCATCTCATGGTCGCTGCTGCCCAGGTTGCCATTTACTTCTACTTCCCCAATTAATTCTTCTCTGTTTGTGAGCAATAGGTCTAGAGGTGCAAGGCCCCTAGTTGGTTCCTCCAGCATTTGTACTAGGAAGTTGTCTTCAATACTCTCCAAAAACTTCCTGGATCGCCTGTGCACTGCTGTATTATCTTCCCAGCAGACATCAGGATAATTGAAGTCCCCCATAAGAACCAGGGCCTGCGACGATCTGGAAACTTCTGTTAGTTGTCCATAGAACGCCTCATCCACCTCCTCTTTCTGGTCTGGTGGTCTGTAGCAGACACCCACCACAACATCCCCCTTGTTGCATTCTCCCCTAAACTTAACCCACAGACTTTCAACCATCTTGTTTCCACTTTCATAGTGGAGCTCCGAGCAGTCATACAGCTCTTTTACATATAAAGCTACTCCTCCCCCCCTTTTTCCTTGCCTGTCCTTCCTGAACAATTTATATCCATCCATGGCAGTGCTCCAGTCATGCAAGTTATCCCACCACGTTTCTGTTATTCCAATTATATCATAGTTCCTTGTCTGTGCCAGTACTACCAATTCTTCCTGCTTGTTTCCCAGGCTCCTCGCATTTGTGTACAGGCACCTAAGATACCGGGCCCATTGCCCTACTTTGCCCTGTCGATTCGCCCTCCTGTCGCATCTTCCCCCTTGCAATTTCTCCCGGTGTCCTCCTTCCCCACTCGCCTGAGGTATTATGACTTTATCAGGAAACAAACAATTATTTGACCCCAGCCCCCAGTTCCAACTACCCTCTCTTCTTTCCCCTAAATAAATCTGTTAGTCTTTAAAAGTGCCACAGGATTCTGACTAACACGGCTACCCTTTTGGAATTTGACTTCTTTCCTTTGTAGCCTGTAGGGAGAAATAGCTAGAAAAACCATGTGCCGATTTGAAAGGTTGAGCTGAAGATTACATTTTGCACTTAACTCTAAAAATGGCTGCTTCTGGGGTCATGTTTACCTTTTTCCAACAGTTTCCATACTACAGGTCCAGTTCCTGGGAAAGTTCCTTCTTCCACACTCAGAAGCCACCCACTACAGCATGACAGTTTGACTGTTTGAGTGAAGCAGTCATGTGTGGATATAGTTGTGGTCTCTCAGACAGGGACAAAGTCATGAAAGATTTTCAATATCAAGAAAGAGCTCTTTAACTACATTCCATATTCAGTGTGGAACTAATGCAAAGAGAATGTATTAGGTGATATGTTCATGAAACCCTGTACTGCTGAGCAAATGGCAAGCAGGTTTGATCTACTACACATTTGTTGCTTCTTTGATTTGTTCAAAGGTTCAGCAACAGACAGAACAATTTGGAAGAAAAGGCAACCCTTAAATAAAAATCTAATGTGGTAATGCAAATCTCTCATCTAAGGCTGGCTCCAGAGGGTGAATTTACAGATAATCAGCCAGAAACAACCTGAGTCCATATAGCAATACAACGTCCAGGCAAAGTTCACTTGTATAGTTCATGAAAAAAGTATTTTTAGGAAATTAATATGTAATGGAACATGATTTACTACTGTTAGTCTGTGAATAACTTATTGACTGATATTTGCTAAACACTAGGCCTGTTGATTTAGCATTGTGCCACTCCTAATGCAGAAAACCTATAAACTGTAAAATTTTAGTCAGAAAATCATGCCTCCCTCATATTTTTGCCATATATCAGCTAAAAAAGGTTTCATTTGGGCCATATGTGAGGTGATTAGCTCTCTAACATAACTTACCTCTTCATTAATGTCAATAAGATCCCCCACTTTGAGTTCCAGTTCATCTTCGTTCTGTGGAATATACTCAAACAGCACTTTGCACTGCCGCTTCTTTGACTCTGGTGGAAAGGACATCATAAAAACATAATTAAAGTGAAACTGCCTAAAAATAATTGTGCACTTATTTTTCCATATGTAAATCTTTTAAGGATCATATTTGAACAGAACATAACTAAGTCATCCCAAGGATCTAACTACATGACTACTTACTAACTACTAATTAGTTCTTAGCTTTCAGTTCTCTATTTACTTCAGTATAAAATCAAATAGCCCTGAGCTACACAGATCTTCACAAAGCCTGTCTGCTTC
Source organism: Pelusios castaneus (assembly GCA_007922175.1). NCBI lineage: Eukaryota > Metazoa > Chordata > Testudines > Pelomedusidae > Pelusios > Pelusios castaneus. The sequence goes on along the minus strand of ML685887.1, from coordinate 2,211,881 downwards.
CGTTTGTGGGTTTTACACTCCGTCTGTTACAAGCAGGCTAATACAGAGCTTTATTGATATAACTGAGTCATAGATTAACAGGTCAATTATTTTCAGTCTACTTTCTGAGAGAAAACTGCAACAATCAAAACAGCTGTCAGCTACCTACAGCATTGCTCTGAGTGGAATCCCAAATTTTATGGTGACACGTTCTCATCCCTCCCCACAAGAAAGTCAGATGATCTGTAGAGCCATGGAATGCTGATGGCCTTTGCATCAAATAAACATACCTTGACAGTATTTGCCAGAGCATTCAGAATCTAGACCTGATTTTAAAAGGCATGTGTTTCACCGGGCTCTGGAGAGGGCAAACTCTTCCACGTTCCTACATTTAAATCAGGACACGAAGCCTATCGTTCAGTCAGGATTAAGTGGCACAAAAGGAATCTAGGACTAAAAGGCAACACACTGATAGGATATTTCACAGAAGGAAGATCAAGGACTATTTAAATATTAAAAGGTTGGTGACATCATGGTAAGGGAAAAAGCTAAAGCAGCCTGCACTGGTACCATAAGCCAAATTTTGCATGTCATTGGTTACAGTTGTCCTCTGTGTGTTAATATTGAAATGACACTACTGTAAAAGCCTTGATGGCTTCCTCTTTCCCACCAGAAGTAGTACTTCTAGAAGTTTCCCACTAATAAGCAGATGGTTAACTTTCCAAGACTATTTCCATCTTGAATTAACATGTTCATTCTCAGAGGGGTAGCCGTGTTAGTCTGTGTACAGCAAAAAACGAGGGTCCTGTGGCACCTTGTAGACTAACAGATTTTCTTCGGCATAAACTTTCGTGGGCTATAACCCACTTCGTCAGGTGCATGTTCATTCTGGGTGTATGAACAGGAGCGTTGTATGTAGGGCATAGGAGTTAACTGTCCAGATCTACTCAGCAATGGTGAAGCCTCAGGGGGAGTACCATGTCCTGGAGCATAGCTACACTGAGTCGGCAGCATGGCCATCAATATAGGATTGATTGTGTGAGTTCGACAGATCATCAGTAAAGATGCGTTCAATCAAACGTGGAAGTAGCCAGGAGTCGATCTATTAAGACCACCCCAACAAGTAGCGTAGCGCTGAGTCGACGGGAGGGCATTTCCCGTCCACTCAGCCAGGGCTGGATCAAGGCCCAGCCAGCGTTGTTTGGGGGATGAGGGGGAGCACGTGGCCCAGCCAGCTGCTTGGGGGTCCGTTGGACCAGAGGCATGGGTGGGGGCGAGGCATGCAGGTCAAACGGTGGGCGGTGACAGCACGCTGTTTGGCAGAGGGCGGATTTTGGCAGGGCTTCCCTTTAGGGGCTGCAGCCCCGGCCTCTGGCCTAAAGCCCCTGCCTTAATCTGGCCCTGGACTCAGCACAATGGGGACACACTGGTAAGTAGGCATTAGGAAGGTGACAGCAGACACACAAGTTATTTTAAACAAACAAGGAGTCCTGTGGCACTTTTACAGACTAATACATTTATTTATCGCGTGAGCTTTCATGGGAGAAAATCCCACTTCGTCAGACGCTTATTTTCTCCCATGAAAGCTCATGCAATAAATAAATCTGTTAGTCTTTAAAAGTGCCACAAGACTCCTTGCTGGTTTGCTGCCCAAGACTAACACGGCTCCCCCTTTGGAAGTTATTTTAAGTAACTTAAATTCGGAACTAGGTTACCAAAGGAAGTTGTGCACATCTCAGCACAGAAGGCTATGAAGGACAGGTTAGACTATTGGTTCTTAAACTGGAGGTCACACGATGGGGCACGGAGATCAGTTTCCACAGGTGGCATGTGAGGGGTACAGGGGTTAGAGACAAAGGGGGCAGAGTGCATGGATTAGGGGCTAAAGGGAGCCGACAAGGAGCAGCAACGAAGGGGGAGTGGAGGATCACGGGGTGGTGGGGGAGGTTACGCTCAGAGCCTTGCTATGTGAAAGGGGTCACCAATACAAAGTTTGAGAATCACCCCAGGCAAACATCTGTCAGGGTTGGTCTAGGTATACTTGGTCCTGCCTCAGTAGAGTGGGATGGACTATGGCCTCGTGAGGTTCCTTCCAGAGCTACATTTCTATGATTTTAATATTATTTGTATTCCAGTATTGCCTATCTACCGTTAGGCACTGTTAATACAGAGAGACTGCTCCTGACACAGAGATCACAATTTAGGGCAACAGTTTTTACTTACATAATATACATAGCTTTTCTGTTTCTTAAGTGCACATGCACACCTCAGAAGTAAATAGTACATAGAAGAAAAGTTATGTGCCTTTAATAAGCCTTAAACATTCATTTTGTAAGTTGAAAAAGATCTAAAAGCTACTTCTGAGATTGATCTTTGTGTAATATTAAAGAACTGCCCCATACTCCAAGTTAGGATTGAGATCCTATTACGTTAGGGGACATATATATATACATATTATATATAGTCCATAGTCCCTGTTCTGAAAAATTTATAATCCAATAGAGTCAGAAGATAGATAAGACACAAACAATAAGTAATATATTGAAGATCCATACACTCACTGTGGGTTACTTTCAAAAAATATTTTCCCATAATCTGCCCCATTCCCCAATTGATCCAGTGCACCAAGAGACCTTTTTTGCCAGTGTTAATCACATGCAATATACCCACCTGGCCAAAAATAGATTTTGGTTCAGTGCAAGAGTGTGTTTAAAGAATCCCACATACACACTAGTCAGGGTATGTTCTTGGTGTTACTGATTATTGAAAGTGTAAAGGGGCTCACTGGCCCCTCCTATTCTTCCAGACAGATATAGCTGCCCTTCCTCATATGGCGGGACGAAGAGATGTTCCTCAAGTCAGGAACAAGGACACGCAAGAATTCAAGAAACTGGCTGAATATGTTTTCAAACACAACAGGCTTCCGCCGCTCTATTGAAAACTGCTGAAATACAGCTACTTAGACTCATAGACTTTAAGGTCAGAAGGGACCAGTACGATCATCTAGTCTGACCTCCTGCAAAATGCAGGCCTCAAGACCACCCCCACCCACTCCTGCAATAGGCCACCAACCTATGACTTGATACAGAGGCAGCTTGTGGTGTTTTGATGGTATACTAGGACTTCATGTAGATTCACCTGGAGAGTTATTTCACCAGTAGAAAGCCATGGCTATGCAATACAGGCCTCATTTCACAGCTAAAAACATCACTTCTATTTTAGCACTTTTTAGGCATACCTAACATTGACATTTATTAGGTCTCCCAGGGATGGAAGATTCTGTTATGTGACTTTTGATGATACTTTGCTCCCTTTAGAAAATATTAACTTAATACAATAGACCATTTTTCAATAATCCGCCCTCAAGCACGCCCTCTTCATTTGCCCTGCAACAGCTTAACCAATGTGGCTGAGACAGCCACATTTCAGATTAAGAGAGTCGGCGATCTTTCTTCTCTGAGGGTCGTAAGGGAAGTAGTCTCACAGTTGGTTTTAAAATTCCCTCAGATGAGGACTCAAGCTCCTGATCAGCTCCTCTGTTTTCTTGATGAGAGGAAAATGCCTCCATGTTTCTGCCTTGTGCTCAAAGAGACCAGTTTCCAAGCTTCCTTATGAACGCTTCTACTTCGCCAAATATGACATTCTGCAAGTTTTGGATTTTATAGCTGGACAAATTCTGCTCTCAGACACGAGTGCAAAGGATTTCCACAGAATGCCATATAAACCATGTGTGCACCTATCTGCAGGCAGAATTTGACCAGGATATTCTTTCCTTATAGAACCCTCTAGGTGATAAGCAGGACCAGGAAACCTGGCACTCCCCTTCCTCCTCCTCCCTCACCACTGACTCTTGAAATGATAGCTTGCACTTCCGACCCAGTCTTCAATACAGCACAGCTATATCCATGGAACCATAATTAAGTCAGAGGGCCAAATTCTTCTCAGATATAAATCAGAGTGACTGCGACAGAGTATCCCTCCCATCACCCAGGCCCCACAAAATTCAATCAACATTAAGTAAAAAAGTGGTGAGAAAATAAATACAGTAGAACCTCAGAGTTATAAACTGACCAGTCAACCACATACCTCGTTTGGAACTGGATATATGCAATCAGAGAGCAAGAGACAGAAACGGCAAATACAATACAGTACTATGGTAAACGTAAAATACTTTAAAAAAAAAAAAAAAAAAAAAAAGTAAAGCAGCATTTTTCTACTACATAATAAAGATTCAAAGCAGTATTAAATCAATGTTAAGTTATAAACTTTTGAAAGAACCACCATAATGTTTTGTTCAGAGTTGCAAACATTTCAGAGTTATAAACAACCTCCATACCTGAGGTGTTTGTAACTCTGAATTTCTACTGTATTGTAGCCATTGATCTAGGTAACGTATACAATGCAAGGAAAAGGAAGCTACATACTCTTTCTGAAGCTTTTGGCTTGCGGATGGGGCTGAAATCCTCCTGCTGGAAGACCATAGGTGCTCATGCGCTGCACAAGACTTGCTACAGTTCCATGTCTCTCCCTCCTGATAGGCAAACCAACATCCTTAGGTTCTGGGTCTTTCTTAACTTCCTGATAGAAAGGAGAAAGCAGAACAGATTTACAAAACTGAGAGTTCATTTAAGTTCCTCAACAGATCATAGGGTTCTATTGCAGACTTGTGTATTCATTTTTCAAAGGTGTGACGGGTTTGCAACAGAGAAAATACTTTCTAGTTATATAACATCTGTCATTCAAGCATCTCAAGGTGCTTTAACATGAATCTTCCCTACATCACTATAAGTTAGATGTTGTGTCCAATTTACAGATAGGTAAACTGAGGTATTTCTGGAAAAGAACGTTGGAGTCCTGAATTCTGGTCAACTCTGCTAACCTCTACAGGAAAACAGCTGCATGCACTGAAATCTGGGATAATCAATATAAATGCCACATTACAACATATTTACTCTTCCATAAGGTCAATATTTTAATGTAAATTATGAAAAGTATATTTTAAAATATTTTCCATATAATCCACTCTCTCATTTATATTATAGCAGTACCTATAGATCAGGGACCCACAGTGCAGGATATTTTATAAACCATGGAGAAAGAAAAACAGTCCCTATTCCAAAGAACTTACAGTCTTGGTTATGACAAGATGCAATGATGTATAAAATAAACAAAAAGAGAGAGTTGACGATGTAACAAAGTAAGTATGTTTCTGCATAGATTTTCTGATCATTTAGATTGCCAACTGCCAACCCGATACAAAATGTTTAAGACCTAATTTGGAAATAGCCCCATATTAAAGCCACAGGTGAACTAATGACATAGGAGAGTTCCATAAATAAGACCCAACGGTTTTTACAGAAGAGATTCAATTTTTCAGCAATTAATCTAGTCAATAAGGGGGAAAAAATTAAATGCCAAACAAGAGGAGCTTTAAAGCAACTTACATTATTTTAGTTCCAAAGGGGTAGTAGCTGTGTTAGTCTAGTTCAGCAAAAAAACCAAGTAGTCCTGTGGCACTTTTAAAGACTAACATTTATTTATTGCATGAGCTTTTGTATTCGATTTTATTCATTAATAGAGTGCAACTGGAATGGGTACTGTTTGTTCATCATGCAAATATTTACATAACAAAGGTTTGCATTTCATAAATGCTAAGGACACTTGCTGTTCTATTGCATGCAAGATGGATTTCTGCTTCCAACCTGCGAAGGAGACTGAAGTCCCACTTTTACGCAGATCTGGATCTGGCTATGACAAATGTCTCACACCAACTGACCTCCCTGCAAGGACTGAAATTTCAAGGTAAGCATTTTATACATGGAATTCAGTGCACGTCTAACTAAAAAACATCAAGTCCTATAACCACCTTGACTGCATTATGCCACAATATGAGCAAGGAGATTTCTAGGCCTCAGAGCTACTTGACTTGTTATGAATTGAAGCATAAACATCTGCCAGTAAACAGGAATAAAAAGAGACACAACATTATACAGAGCTAGAAATTCATGCATCTAGTATGCCAGAAGCTGCTGAAGGACTGTGTCAGCATTTCCATTAGTAGCACAGATTTTATGCATTTATAACATGGCTGGACTAGCTAATTACAAACGACAAACTGTTAGCTTGGGAGTTACCTCCCACCCTTTTCTTTCCTCTGCAAGCTAAGGTTTCAGCCACTTAGTTTTATATTCAATAAATAAATCTTCTCTAGACAAATATATTAACAACATTTCTATAATATACTCAATGATTTATACACACCATACTTATTTACACACACACACTACAGACAGAACGAGGGGTAACATTTATTAGTTCCTAGCCCAATAGTCAGCAACTTAACAACTGCTCTATACAAAAAACACCGCACTCATGAAAACAGAACCAAGCCAAACCAAATCTGAAATAACTGTTACTTGGTATTTTACACAAAGGAATTTCTAATTGTATGTCTAAGAAGTCCACTGAAAACAGTATAAAGGAAACCACTCACTGTCCTGTTGTCCAAGAGAGAGCAGATAAAGTTTAAGGCTTTGTCTACGCTAAAAATTTTAGTCCGTCTAAATGAAGTTGACGTATAACAACCTCAGTAATTACTATGGCGGTTCCTGTCTCCACTATACCCCGCCCGTTCAGTGGCATACACCCTCACCAGGAGCGCTTCCACTCTCTTACCTGTGTGAAGTATTGTGAGGCACTGATAGCCGTGCCCCCTCATAACCTGAGCTGTCAGCCCCACTCTGGCTACCAGCCCCGCACAGGACGGAGAGCCAACTGGCAATGTGAACAACTTAGTATCTACACAGACTCTGATTTGCTATTGCCTCTAAGCACAACGCATCGATACTACACAAACACTGAGTCGCCACGGCCATAAGCACTACGCATCTTGCGGAAGTGAAATTACTAGACTGGAGTAGTGGGTGACTTACACAGGCAGGAGCAACGTTGTAGTATAGACGCCTACAGAGCTGGGTCAATGTAAGCTGCCTTACATCAATCAAACTCCGTAGCGTATACCTAGGCCTCACAGATCAACGCAGCGGGGTCGATTGAGCGGCCAGTGTAGACCTGCTCAATTGATCTCCTGTCAACACAGTCACTCTGCCCCTCCAAGTGGAGTAACACTGCATTGAAGGGAGAGCATTTCAAGTTGACACAGCCAAGTGATTACACCAACTTAGCCCCGTAGAATAGACCAGGCCTGTGTCAAAGTTAAGCACTGGTTAAATTTCTCCAGAAGCATAAAATGCTGTCATATCCGGAAGTCCAGTTGAATGCTTCTACAAACACAATAACTAAATAACTGTTTGTCACATGTCCTAGTACCTCCCACCCCATAAAAAAAAAAAACCTATAGCAAAAGTATAGTACTGCTAAGCAAACAATCTATGGATGGACAATTCGTGATGGATAGAAAATGGGGGCCTCAGTATTAAATCTGCTTCTCAAAGCAAATTTCTCTGTTTGTATAGTTCATGATAAATCCAGAAGGCAACATATCCTTTAACTCTAAGTTTCCATCTTTACCTTTCAGTCTGCAAAATTCTTTCACTCAAAACTTGAGTAAAATGTAGCTACCAAGATCACTAGCTAAAAATGTATTGGGGTCAGCAGAAACTCCTGTTAAAGACAAACTAAAACATTTGTTTCCTGGAAATGCAGCCCAGATCCCACTGCATGAAACATTTCAGCTGGGAGATGCCATATAAGGGATCAGCACACCCTTAAGCAGGGTCCTAAGTTATTCATTAAGATATGAATGGATACACTGAAAAGATGGCATGATTGCAGACCCTGGAACCCCATGGACAGAACAAATTTACACAAAGACCCTCACAGCTCACTGTCATTGAAGCGAGATATTCCACTTTTGAGCAGTTTCAAAAATTAAATAGACACCTTATGAGTCAAAGTTTGTCCTAATTTACAGCCAAGTTTTAAAAAAATACTTAAACAGTGGTTTCCTAATAATACTGACCAGCGCTTAGTTGACCTACTACACAATGCCACAAACACAGCAGTTGTCATATTTTGTCAAATCTGCTCTAACAGCTGCATATTTTCTAACTTCCTTGTTCCTGAAAGCAAAATAGATTCAGTTAAACAAACTGTTCGAAAACAAAAGAAAAAATGAGACGTTCAAGCTGACGTCAACATGCACTGATCTGTATATGAGTTACACTATCTTGACCACAGTATTGTTAAGAGGATGACACTGGTCCACAGCTACGCTGGTTTCCCAAACCGAGAGAGTAGAGAGACGATAACACAGTTTTTATAAGGTGGTGCTTTAAATGATCAACTCAAACACAGGGAAGGAAATTTAAAGGAATTATGCTAATGGAAACACCGGCATTTTTAAAACTTTCAGGCAATAAACCCAGTCAAATACAGAGTGATAGTGTACTAAAAGTATAGAATACACAAGGCAGGAAAAAAAAAATCTATCAGATCCTGTAAAATGGAGGCAGAACAGGTCAGTTTCTCATCTGTTTGTTCCATTGATCTGGATATGAAGGGATGGTCATGAGCATCAAGGAAAATATTACCAGAAAAGCTGGATGAGCACATTAGAAAAGCTTATCTGCAAAAAAACTGCCCCTGTGAAGATTCATTTCTTTTGCAGATTTGCAATCAAACTGCTAAAAAAGGACAGGACCAAACTTTCCGAATTTTCAAAACAGAATTTCCTTTTAGGAAAACAAAGTTGCAGTGTCTTTTAGCATATTAAGTTAAGCAAATTAGCTTCCTTTTTTCCACTTGCTGACTGAATCTATGCTTAATGTATGTAAAGATCCCACATCAGCTCATACCAAACAGTCAAAATGGTACATTATTAGTAACTCCAATGTACTTTCCGTGACACAGCATTAACACCCCATAAATGGAGCACACAAGATCTCTGGGAAGCATGCGACTACAGGCCGACTACATTTATTGAGTAATAAAACATGCAGCAGTAAAGGCACTTGAAACTGAAGAATTAAGAGAGCATCTTCCTTTCCCAAATCACAAAGGTTCACCTCTGGGTTGAAAGTTGGCTTGAAAATATATTCATATATTTACCCATATATTCTGGGTTGAAAAAATATTCATAAGAAGGCATGAGTGTGCACGGAGTATCAAATATTCAGCTGCAAAGTGTCTGCACATTTTAATTTTGAAATACTGGGTACCTGTGCACCATGTGCAAGAAAAAGAAAATTTAGCAAGGAACTCTTATCACTGGGTCTCGTATCAGTTCCTAGAAAAGCTTAAAGGCCCTGGAAGCTTGTAATGCTTAAAGGCACCTTAACAAATCTTTCCCACAGATTTTAGCAACCCATCTCTCATGATTGGCCAGTTTCAGACACTAAGCCCCTTAGGTCTGGTCTACATCAACACAGCTACAACTCTCAGCAGTATGAAAAATCCATACCCCTCAGAAACAGCTATTCCAACCTAAATCCAGCTGTAGACAGTGCTAGGTTGACCTAGCTGCTGCCTCTCAGGGGGGAGAATTACTTATGCCAACAGGAGAACCTTTCGTATTAGTATGCATGATGTGCACACTGAAGTACTACAGCTGTGTCACTGCAGCATTTTAAGTGTAGACCTATCCTTGGACAAGCACTTAGGTCTGTAGCTGAAGTGATTTACTGACTCAGATCTTAAGCACCAATTGTAAAAAATTACAACTATTAACCATTCAAGAAAGTAGTTAAGATTAGGTGACACTAAAGTAAAAACAAATGAGATGCTTAGCAGACTGGTTTTAAAGATATACCATACATCTGAAAAACGGTCAGTCCTACAATAATTTACCAGAACTTTACAACTGCATACAAAAAAACTTTCAGTTTCTAGCTGTGGCGTGTTTTCCAGTCCTTTAATCACTTTCATGGCTCTTCTCTGAACCTTCTCCAATTTAACGACATCCTTCTCGATATGAAGGCATCAGAACTCGCACCAGAACTTGACACAGTATTTTAGCAGCAGTCACAACAGTGCCAAATGCAGTAATAAAATAAACTCTACTCCTAATTGAGATTCTCCTCTTTATGCATCCTGAGGATCACATTAACTCATTGGCCGCAGCCTCACACTGGGAGCTCATGTTCAGATGATCACCCATCACAACTCCCAAATCCTTTTCACAGTCACTGCTTTCAAGGATAGAGCCATCCAAAGCAGATTCTGTCAAGTGAAAGGCAACTGCACCTGTATTTCCCTCAGTCATCTAGAAACAGCACCCATTTTCAGGCTTCCAGCTCCTCAGTAATTGCCTTACTTGGGTGGAGGACCCACATCTGACTCCCTTCTGATTGTGCTATGTGGCTGCACAGCTTCCTGATACACAGACAGACTGCCCAAAACAATACACCTGCTTGCTTTCTCTTCAGAGACCAGACAGACTCCCGTAGCGTAGACAGGAAGGTATCTGTGGGTTAGTGCACTGTTCGGTGGTGTGGTGGAAATATTCTTCGAATCAGAGACAGCAAAGTAGACTTCCAGGTTACCACAGAACTGTATCGTGTGTGTGAGGGTGGGAGGTAATTTCCCCTCTTTTAACCGTCTCACCTTGTCATCGATTGTTGTTAATGGCCCACCACCACACTTTGAATTAAAACAACTTGTTTGGTTTGCTGAAACAGGCTACAGGTTTCCCCTTTGGAACTGTTTGAATAGACCCTGTGACTCACCCTTCTCTGCATGTGTATATATACCTAACAGACTGCAGTTTTCATTTCATGCATCTGAGGAAGTGGGATTATGCCCACGAAAGCTTATACATTAAACACATTTGTTAGTCTTTAAAAGTACCACGAGACAGTTAACAGTGTGACTATGCCAAGTTATAGATACCACGGACTCTTTTATGCAAGTCTTAAGGTAAAAGCATTACAGAAAAGACATTCTAAAACAGTGGTTCCCAACCATTTTGGCTCAAGGGCCTCAAATATAATTTTTACAACACTGAAGGGCCACCAGTCTAGTTAAAATTTAATTAATTAAATGCAAATTAAATTTTAATTATTTTTTTAATTAAATAGACTGGTGGCCATTCAGGTTTGTAAAAAAATTATATTTTTGGCCCTTGAGCCAAAAAGGTTGTTTTTTTTAATTTTATAAAGGTTGTTTGTTTGTTTCTTTTGGTGTTTGTTTGTTCTTTAAGGGCCGGATGCCATAAACACCCGGAACCAACCCCACCTCCGGGCCAGCCCAGATGGGCCCCGAGGGACCGGGCTGGGCTCTCTCTCCCAGCTCTGATGCTGCGAAAACGTGAGCCCCGCCGCTCTGCTCCTCTGGGTGCATCGGGTGGCAGCGCCAAGCCCCACTCAGCCCGAAACAGCCCCAGCGCAGCACGCCCTGAGGGCCGGCTCCAGTCCGGGTCCCTTCCCCCAGGGTGTCCTGCCCTGCTCGGGGACCAGGACGGAGCACCCCGGCCGGCCCTCACCTGGACTGCGCCTGCTCGGCCATGGCCCTGGCCCAACCAGCTCTCTCCCGGCTCCGCTCCTGGCCGGCCAGCGCCTCCCTCTCTCCTCACTAGGGGCCCCCGCCACTGCTGACCAGCCGGGAAGAGCCCAGCTCCTGTGGAGGGAGGCAGGCAGCTGCATTTTAATAGAGTGGGTCCAAAGGTATTAAACCAATTCAATAACCTTTAGCTTAATTCAGTAAAGTTCATTCAGGATATTGTTACTTTGTCACATTCAGTGGCAGTAATGAAGGTACAAGCAGATACCATGCAAACAATACAACTAAAAGAAAACCTTTCTTTTGTATATGCAAGTTAATGTCAACATCTCTGCAGCAGCCAGAGATAAAGGAAAACAAGTGTAATGATTTTTTCTGCACAAAGACTCAGACTCTAAGGTCAAAAGGGACCTGTACAATCATCTAGTCTGACCTCCTGCACAATGCAGGCCTCAAAACCTCAACCACCCACCCCAGCAATAAGCCACTAACCTATGACAGAGCTATTTACCTCCTTAAACCACGATTTAAGGACTTTAAGATACAGAGAATTCACCGGTAGGTAAGCCATGCCCTGTGCTACAGAGGAAGGCGAAAAACCCCCAGAGCCCAGGCCAATCTGCCCTGGGGCGATTAGTTAAACTCTGAGCACACGGGCAAGTCTCAACAGCCTGTCACCCAAGAAACAATTCTCTGTAATAACCCACCCCAGGTACCCTCCCTTCTTAGGCCACTTGCATGTCCACCACCCGTAGCCAAAGATCAGTCAATTTCCAAAACAGGCTATCTGATCATACCATCCCCTCCATAAATTTATCAAGCTCAGTTTTGAAAGCAGTTATGGTTTTTGCCCCCACAACTCCCCTTGGAAGGCTATTCCAGAACTCTACTCCTCTAACGCTTACTAAAGTAACCAACGTATTCTGACCTATCTTCACATTTTCTATAATGTCTGAAGCAAGCTCTTCCTTCCCATTCTTGGACGTACTCTGTTGCAAACTGCTTCCATATTTTGCAGTAAGAACCCAAGGTTTAGTAACTGGTATACTCAGGGAGACTAAAAATGATGTTTTAAATAGATTAGCAGTGTGGGCAGTACTTTTCTGTTCAATTTTACATTATTTTCAATTTAATTTATTCTGTCCCTAAACATTTCAATGCCACTGGATTTTTATTTTTTTATTTTTTAATTAAAGCAGCCTAGCCTAGAGGCAATCTGAAAGTTTTGGTGAGTAGATTTAACAGGTGTGGGTGTTGGCATGTGGGAAAGTATTAAATTGTTTGGGACTGTGGGCTCGGTTAAGCAAAGGCAAGCAGTCAAATGATCAGCAGTTAAATAGCTAATATTGACATTTAAGTGGTCACTGGATATCCGAATTAACATCTCAGACATGAATGGGGGCAGTTACCTTAGGCTATCTGCACACTAAGGCAAATACCACTGCCTCAGTTTTTCACTCCATGTTTGGAAGGGCTGACAATTTTTGTTGTTGTTTTAATGAAAGGTTATTTTCTGAGGAAACCTTTGCAGTTTGCTGGTGTGGAACACACAGGGCCCTGGTTTGAGGGTGTAAGCCTGCATAGAGCCTTCTGCAGTGATCCACTTTAGAGTCCCTAATGCATGGAAAATTCACTGTACGATCCAAATCCTAAGAAAAAGGACAATTCGCTTGTTACGGACAAATTCAAAAGCATTCAGCTGCTGCTGCTTCCTGTTTATCCCCATTAACTAAGAAAAGCAGCCATAATTTGCAGTCATGTCTTCCAATGGTTTCCATCATCCTATGAACATTACAGACTTGTCTGAGACAACTGATCCACATCTGTGCTTTAATCTCTTAGATCCTGGTATTCAAATCACTCCCCATTGCACTGGCAGGATCAGAAGAGATGGAAAATAGCTGTCTCGTATCAGCATATTGAAAACACTAACCCATGTTTCGGACACCAATCTTTCCATTGGCCTTTCATACGTAGTGAACAGGAGGGGGTGACAAGAAAGAATCCTGTGGCACTGCCCAGAGCTACTGTACAATACTACGACCTGGGATCCCTTAACAAATAGAGCCGTTCGAAGATTACAGTAATTTCTGGTAAGGTCACAGATGTGTCGTCAGCACACATCATGATGGAAGGCAACTGTTGGGAGGTCCAAGAGTCATCATGGACACCTGATCTTTATTCCTTGCCAGGAAGAAAGAGTCACCCTATACCATTAATCAAATTTCTCCTATATACCTAGAACAGAACCAAAATTTAAAGAACTATAGGTGATGCTGTAGGTACCTTCAGCACATCTCTCTCTATCTTCCACCAAATATGGACTATTAAGGACCAGGGAGATGCTTTCTTAAACAAGAATTTAACAATCACTTTAAAGTACAGAAATAAGTATCTTGCTCTCTCTGTGTGAACTGCTGAAATCAAGTTAAAAAAAGTATTTCCAACACCTTCCTGCTGGGTAACTCCAGTAAAAAGAGTTTATGGGTCATCCATATATCCTCCAGAAATTACCACAACCCAACAGACAAAACTGCTTTTGTCTCTCCTTCCTCCCAAAAACCAATACCACTACCATGAAGTGGGGTACAGTAATTCCATCACATCATTATTCTGATCTCTAAAAAAAATAATTTGACGATTCCTGTGATAGGGCCTTTTGAGGTCCTGCAGTCCTATCACATCCTGCCTTATGAAAGGAGCAGTAAAGTAGGTCCTCCTGGCCTGCCTAGAAAGGCTGCAGAGCAGCAGCCTATAACAGTGCAGCAGGCTCGGTTAAAAGCAGCTGCAGGTGGATAGCAGGTCAGCTCCTGGCTGGGGCTAGAGAAGCAAGGAAGGGTGCCTGTTGTTGGTCACAGGAGCCTACGAAAATAACCAGAAGAAGGGTTCTGTTGTTACTGCATTAATGAGGCGGAAGAGGATTTGAGAGCTTAAGCCCTCAGGTAAAGATGAAGGGAAAGGGGCAACATGGGAAAAAAACCCAGGGAACAGCAGACGCAACCAAGTACCAGAAGCAGTTCTTGGCTGTTGTATATAGGGTCCTTGGGCTGGGACCTGAAGGAATAGGAAGGTCCAGGTCCCCCCAGCAGCTAGTGCTGGAGTAGCCTATGCCCCCAAAAGGGAATGCAGCTAGTTTAAAAGCCCAAGAAAAGGGGATGGATTTAAAAGAGCCCAAGGGCAGGGCTGAAGGCCCTAGTGAGGGCAGACTCACAGTTCCAGCAGCACTTTTTATTAGGCCCCAAGAAGGAGATAAGTCTCCTTTAAAAGCCCTAACATAAGGTGGACTTAGAGGAACCTAATGAGGGGAGAAAGAGAGAAGGTGCCCTCAGAAAGGAAGGGTTGAGTCCTGCTTGAGCCAGAGAACTGGAAGACTGAGTTTGTTTTGGACTTAAGTAACCTGGAAGGGGTTTGCTCATCCTTTTTAAACTGCGTGTCTTAGCCAGCAAGCTGAGCCACTAAAGACCCAGCGAGGACAATAAGCTATGAACCAAAAGAGCGTAGCATCACATTCAGCTGACTGGAGGCACTCACAAGAGGTAAGTGCATCCAGTCACAAACGCCTGACAGTAAGAAACTCGACCATCACCAGATATTAACGACACTGTTGATTAAGATCGTCAATTCCCCCTAACATTCCACCTGCCTGAGTTTTGCGCATGCTATGGTGGCAAACTAGCTTTGCCTCCTGTACAACTATTTATGTTGCAGACTTATATCACTAGTACATACAAGCTAACTTCCCTTCTCTACCAGCTGCAAATCATCACAGTATCATGACAGTGGGCATGTAGGAGCCATTGTCTACTACAACTGAGGGTTGATTGTTCCACTAAACTTTCAAAAGCCTGGTGTACTACCAAGACAGCATGATTCCTTTGGCCCTCTGAAATGCTAGGAAACTATGCAGAAAAACAACTTTCTTTCTTAGCAGCTCACACAAGTGATAGTTACCGCTGTCAGAGCATAGGGCCAGTTTCAGAATATAGAGTAAGACTCACCACTGCCAGAACAAACAAAACAAAAAAATAAGGAGGGGACATATGTTAAGAATATCCTGCCTGCCTGCTCTCAAGGAGAGAGAAAACTAGACCAGATGTAGTCTTCCTCCTTGTTCAGTTATGCAGCAGCTGCACCACGAAAACTCATGCAATAAATAAATCTGTTAGTCTTTAAAAGTGCCACAAGACTGTTTGTTTTTCTGCAATAGACTAACACGGCTCCCCCTTTGGAACTTGATTGCATGTAGGACGTGGCCACGGCCCTGTGCGAGAAGGTCATGAAGAAGCAGCAGCACTGTGGGAGGCTGAACTGACAGAAGAAGGTCCGAGAGCCAGCACCATCTCAGACACACTGGGTTGATGAGGAGAAGCCTGGCTCAGTCTATCTTGAGCTTGATGATGACCTGGAGAATGACTGAGATAGGACATGTACAGCAGAATCGACTGCCCCTTGCAGTGGAAAGCATCAGAGATGGAGCCTGGCCTGATCCCTCCCAAAAGCAGATTAGGTGACACTTCCCTCATCAAGAAGAGGCCAACTGCGGGGATAACTCATCATGGGAACCATCCATCTTTTCAAGGACCATTTGTGGCTCGGGGAGAAAAACCAGCTAAGATGATCCACCAGGTGATGCTAAATCCCTGGTAAGTGGACAAGTATCAGGGTGATTGTCTTCTTCGATGCAGAACTGCCATAGGTTTGTCATTTCCAGGCAGAAGTGATATGGAGTGGGCTCCCCTTTCTTTGTTCACATAGTACATCACAGTGGTATTGTTGCTGAATACATGAAATATTGAAAGCCTGAGGGTCCCGGAAGGCATGACATGCACTGCTGATGGCTTGAAGCTCTAGCTCATTCATGTGGAACAAGCCCTCCTGTTTTGACCAGAAGCCCTGCCCTCTCAGTGAGTCCAGATGCAGACCCAAACCAAAAAGAGACATATTGGTAACCAATGACTTGGCTGAAGAGGGCAAAGCAAAGAGGACTGTTTAGAACACATTGCATGGGGGCTCCCACCAATGCAAAGACTCCAGAATTGACGGAGGAAGACAAACCAACTGATCAAGAGAATGCAAGGCAGGATGGTAAACTATCCTGAGTAAATATGAAGAGGGTGAATACACAGCCTGGTACATTGAATGACCTGGGTACAAGCAGACATATGGTCCAACAGGCTCAGTCATGCATTGATTGACATGGACAGTTGTAACTGCAGACTGAGATACGGCTGTCAAATCACCTGAAAGCGGTCTGTCTCATAGACTCTAAGGTCAGAAGGGACCAATATGATCATCTAGTCTGACCTCCCACACAATGCAGACCAAAAAACCTCACCCTCCCACTCCTGTAATGAACCTCTAACCTGTGACAGAGTTATTAAAATTTTCAAATCATGATTTAAAGACTAAATACAGAGAACCAACCAGCAAGTAAGCCATGACCTCATCTGATGAAATGGATTGCGGCCCATGAAAGCTGATGCCTGAAGAGATTTGTTTATCTTTAAGGTGCTATGGTACGTTCGTTGCATGAACTCATAGAATCTAAAAGTGCCCCCGTGAATTCTATTTGCTGAGCAGGAGCCACAACTGACTTCACAGTGTTTAGAATGAGTCGCACATACTTGAATAAACATAGCATGGTGTCAACATGAGTAAACACCTTCTTTCTGGAGTCAGTCTTCGGCAACAAATCAACAAAGTAGGGGAAGATATGGATTCCCTTCTTCCTGAAGTATTCCATGACCATCACCACACATTTGGTGAAGAGTTGGGGGCAGGGAGCAGCAAAATAGAGGCTGAACAGGAGAAAGTGGTGGTCTCCATCCGTGAAATAAAGTTCCTTTGACGCAGTCAAATGACCACATGAAAGTACGCATCTTGAAGGTCCAGAGCAACGAACAAGACATTCTGAAATAAAGCAGGGAGGATAGCTGATAGAGTAATCATGTGGAACCTCACCCATCTGATTAATTTGTTGAGTCCACAAAAGTCAAGGTTGGGCCTCATCCAGCCTTTGGATTTTGATATCAGGAAATACCGGGAGTTGAACTCATGATCCCAATGGTCTCATGGAACCTCTCCACCACTAGCAGAAGGTGACTTGCTCAAAGAGCAATGTCTCATGAGAGGGGTCACTGAATGGCAGAAATGGGGATGTGAAGCGGGCATAGAGAGGAACTTGATGGCTTAGCCCAATCCAATGGTGTCTAGGAGCCATGTATCAGAGGTTATCAAGACCCAGGCATTGTAAAAGTGGGCAAGCCTGTCCCCAAAGGAACAGGGGGACAACAAGGAAGGAAGAATAACTGGAACAGTGCTCTGGACCAATGAGTGAATATGGGTGCTGAGGGAAGGCAAACTGTACAGCTGGGCCCTGAGCCTACATGCTTCTTCCAGTACCAAGTCCAATACCACCTGCGTCCTCTTCTTGAACTACCTACAGATCCAATAGTGCTCGTTAAGATGGGCTTCACCAAGGCAAAGCAAGAACCTTGTGGGGGTGAGGGGGTCCACTCTTGGCAACCGCTTTTCCACACGAAGGGCAATGCTTGAACACTAGTGATGCCCTCACCAGGTAGCACTACCACTACCACTATACTCTATAAATTTTATACTAAATACAAACTGAACTATTAACTATGTATGCAGTCAGCGCCTTCCAGGCAGTGACTGGGGGTGGGGAACGCAGAAGGGTAGCAGCAGCCTTCCAGAGTGCTGGAGGAACAGGCAGGCAGTGCGAGTTCTCCACCTTCCTGGGGCTGGGGATTCAGGCTTCTGGCTTCAACCCTGGGTGGCGGGTGTCAGGCCACACCCCACCCACCCCCATCACCCCGGCCCTGCTGCATTCTCCATCCCTGGGTTCTGGCCACAAATTCCATCCCCAGGCCATGGGATCCCAGGTTCTGGCAGTCAGGTTTCAGAATCTGACTCAGGGCTTATACCTCCTGTCCCCATCATCCCTGGCCCCTGCTGCATCCTGTGGCCCCAGACTTCAGCATTGAGCTCCACTCCCTGGCTGCTGGGCTTTGGGCACTGGCCTGAGGTTGGCCACTCCTCCCCCACATCGCCAATGCCCTCGCTGCATCCCCCAGTCCTTCATCACTACTTCCCCGCTCCCCTCCCCACCGCATTACCCTTGACTCCTGCTGCCTCTCTACCCACCTCCCCATCCAGCACGTAATTTGTCTCCCAGCTGCCATAGGACAAATTAAGCTGCTGGGGGACTTTTCTGCTGTGAAAAGTGATATTTATATGTTTGTTAATATCCCTTTTCCCTAACTTCCAGCTAGCTAGCCAGTCTGCTTCTGTGAAAAATATTAACCAACGTAAAAATATCGCTTCTCACAGCAGCAGACTTACAAGCTAGCAAGTCTAACAGCAACCAGAAAAGCAAAAGAAACAACAAGAACAACAAACAAGACCGTGTAAAAATGCCTTATTTGTATTTCTAGTCCCTTTAGGTCTAGTAAAGAATAGGGACAACTGGACATTATTTTTGTTATTGAGTTTGCAAAAAGCTCTACAATAATTAATTAATTAATTACAATCGTTTGGACACGTATAGATGCATATTTATTTGTTTTTCCTAAAGCTACATAAACATTTTAGGAAAAATTGTCAGAGCAGCCACCAGAAAGAGTTGGTGGCTGGACTCTGAGGTCACCAAAAATGTGTTGTGAGAATCTCTGAACTAGGGGAAGTGGATAAATTGCATGGTTGTGAAAACAAAAACCATACAGAGCTCTGACTCCAGCCAACTTGTGGAGAGAAGGAATTGAGGGTGGTTAGGGCAGTGCTCATACAGCCAGGGTAATGCCGCGCGAGTGTCATCCCTCTCCAAGTATTGCTAGGCAAAAGTTTCCAGCATATGGGGCTACACACTCTTGGAATACATATCTGCATCTTCTCGAAGAAGGGAGGAGAAACAGGTCATTGACACTTAAAACTCACTACCAGAATATAAACTGGCGTCTTTTCTAAATACAAGTTAAGAAAAGTGCTAACATGCAACCCCTGAAATCTTTATATAGGTTTCTTTTTCCCTCATAAAGCTTTCTAAGCTTTAGCACAGAGCTTGCCAATAACCACCAATCTATATAGACTGGTGCAGACTACTTTTTCCACCATTTACATCCAATTTTCCCCTCAGTGAAACAGCCAGCATAGGGCTCCAGTACTTCAATAAAATAGAAAGAGAAGACAAATCATAGCAACCCCTCCCCTCTTCTCCCTCCCCCCCTTCTGTTTGGTAGTTAAGGCTGAGCTGATGCAAATCTTAAATACGTCTGCAAAAAGCATATGCCACAGTGTACAGCTTACTATACGCATACTTAGCCATGTAGCTAAATTATCATGTCTAAAGAGTTCAATTAATTGCCTGTTAATCTACTTATGAGAATTTCCTGATGACCTCAAACTAGAAGCGCAGGAGGGTCTGTCACTTAATACACCAAAGCTCCATATCTCAGACTTGTTCCAGAGGGGTAGCCAGGTTAGTCTGTGTACAGCAAAAACAACGAGAGCCCTGTGGCACCTTAAAATCTAACAAATTTCTTTAGGCATAAGCTTTCGTGGACTCCAATCCACTTCATCAGATGCATGCATATCTCAGACTCATGACACTGAGCAAGTCACTTTACATATCTGTGTCCCTGTTCTTCATTTGTACAAAAAGGGATAACAATACTTTCCCTACCTCCAATGGGTGTTGTGAGAATAAATAAATTAAAGATTACGAGGCACTCAGACACTATGGTGATAGGGCCCATAAGCTCCCTAGGTAAGAGCAGAATGCATTAAATTGTGAACTAGGTGGGGAAGGAGGAAAGGGCAAGTAACTTTGGACTAACCAAAGTCTTTGGGCTTAATACAGGTGTATTTAAAAAAAAAAAAAAAAAAAAAACCACACACACACACACACACACACACACACACACCCTCCCACAAGTCTCTAGAAACATCAATAAATCACTCTTTTTTAAATATCCCCTATGCAAGGGACTGGCCTTTATGACCTCTCATGGTCCCTTCCAGTTTCTATGATTCTATGAAATCTCCTACAGACAGATATCACAGTTCAGTAAAGTTCTCAAGTGAGCAGATATACCATAGATAAAGTGAATTAACCAAATGCAAAATAAAATATAAAAAACCTTAAGAGCAATATTTTTTAAAATGAACAACTCAGAGCCCCAGAAAACCAACACAAACACTTCCTAGGACTACACTGAGTATAGTATTTTGACTGTAAATTTCTTTAAATTGAATGTTTAAGCTGGAATAACAGCACAACTACAATTAGTCACTCTTGAAACTCACTAAAGCGAGAGCTTTCAAATGATATTTCATTTTAAGGGCCCTGAGATAAAGAAATATGAGCTTACCGTTTCCAAAGACATATTTGCTTGAACACACCCAGTGTTTGTCTTTTATTTTGAGGGAGGCAGAAAAATGCTTTACCGAGCAAAGTTCATGTATTAACCTGAAAAGGTTCCTGGCTCAGTACTAAGTTTGTAAAGGCAGCTGTGTGCACCTGTGCAGGAAAATAAAACATGCTCTTCTCCAACATCATTCTGTTGCAGATTTGTCCTCCAGAGTAAGCCACTGAAGGGAAATGGCACATACCAGAGACATACTTTAAAAGGCAGTATGTTTACGTAGCCAAAGCACCACCTTCATCTATATGGTAAGCTTTTCTACTTTGACCCATGGAAAAACTGCTACATCTATCTGTTGCTCCTCCCTCCGACAACTGCCTTGAGCAAAGATCAAACTAATTCTATTGCTAACATCTGAAACTGCAGCAATTATTTAATTCAGAGATTAATACAACAAAAAGCTGAGGCTTTCTTTTTTCTAAATAATATTCTTGCTGCTAGATCAGCTGAGTGCAAAATAAACTAATCAAAATTTCAGTTAAAAAAAAAATGTCATATTTAACCTACTATTGGTTACAAGTAATCTCTAAATAAACAGTGAAAGAAAAAAAAGACCTTCTCCTTCAACCTCCCTCCAAACCCATGTTCTTCATGCATCATATTATTAAATGCATGGTGTCACTTTCCTGTAAAGTGAGTTTCCCTGTGTGTATGTAGGTTTTCCAGAAAGCAACGAGATTACATTTTAAATAACAAAACGTGATTCTAAAACCAAAAAAAATGGACAGGAGTATGTTTTGTATTTGATTTAAAAACAACACACACACACACACACGCACAAAACATAATAGAGTTCAAGTTGAGAATGTCTGTAAAAGTTTAAGGAATTCTCAATTTTAAATAAATGAAAAAAGGCAAGTTTGGAATAAATAGTAGAATCTGATCAGAAAAACAGAACAATGTAACAATATCCTGCTTAAGAACAGCCAAATAAGATGTTAAATTCTTTTTTAGTCCGAAAGCCATGTGCTGCTAAAGGAATTATGCAACATCATACACAAAGTGCAGCTTGCGTCAACAAGCTTCATATAAACCCTCTACAGGATATTTAAAGAAGGGAGCTGCACCTTATTACATGTGACTAACTACAAAGGAGGTCAAATGTACCTCACTATTGGTTTCACTGCGCTCTGTGGTATATATCACTACTCTAATGAATGAGAATCAAAAAGAATTCTTTTTAAATCTACAGCTGAAATGGTTACCTACTGTCTTTAAGTAAACTTGTGAAACGGATATCAAATTATTCAGACACTGTCTTTTTCTGTAGTGCTAAGACCACTGGGCTCCCCACCACATTTTAGATCTCCTTTTGGCATCTAGCATTTGCAGTACCTCACAAGCTCTAAATTATTTTTCACTAACCAAATTGCCCTTTTTCAGACGACAAACATTTTTCCGTGCATCTATTTTTTTATGGTGGTACTGCAGCATTAGCACACAACTTTACTATCCTATTGCGCAATGCAGGTTCTGTAGGCAGCCCACCTTCTCCCAAAAGAATCAGCCTCTGATCCTGTGCTCTCTTTCTGATACACAAAATAATGGCATCGTGTGGAAACAACTCAGCACCACAAGTACACAGTGTCAGAGCAGACTGGCGGAAATGAGTCAAACCTTCAGGGAGTGCCTACGTCCAGCTGGCACTCTAGCTGCCAGTCATCACTGAGCTCACCTGGACTTCTGCCCTTCTTGAGGATGTTTATCTCGATAGGTAAGTATTGTAAGCAAAAAAGCTGTGACTGTAATAGGTGTAAAAAGGATCCTTTCAAAGTTGCCAACAGAATTTGCAAGGATACCCTCAGCGTCATCACCACCATCCCATCCATGAAATACGCTTTCAACACTTTTTCTGTGTCCACTGACATTTAAAATTAAACAGTTTGTCGGTTCCTTTTTCATGTACCAATACCACTAATCTTATCTTGGCTCTGCAAATAGGATTTGTCAGCTAACCTTTGCTTTCTTCATTACATCTTTAACAGCACAGAAAAGATGGTTACTTACCTTCATAACTGCTGTTCTTCGAGATTGGCTGCTTGTGTCAATTCTAATCAGGTGTGTGCTCGCAGCATGCACCATCGCCAGAAGGTTTTCCCCCATCGGGTCAGAGCAGGCGCCCCATGGTGTGGCACCTGTATGGTGCTGAATAAAGGGCCCTGCTGACCCACTACGCCATCGGTTCCTTCTTGCCAGAACGCTCCAACAAAGGGGAAGGAGAGTTGGCCTTAGAATGGACATGGGCAACACATCTTCTGGCTAAGATGATTGCCACCATGAACACTATTGTCCATGAGAGATACAGGAGTGTGCAAGAAGTCAAGGGCTCAAAGGAAGACTCCATTAGCATAATAAGCACTAAGTTAGGTCCCAAGCAGGTATTGGGTTCCAGACCCGTGGGTAGAATCTATCCAGACCCTAAAGGAAACAGGTTATCACTGTATCAACAAACATGGAATACCCAAATGTGCCTGAGTAGAAAGTGGAAATTGTTGCCAGGTGCATCTCCGTGGATGAAACTGCCAACCCTATTTGCTTCATGTGAATCAGTCTAAAATGAAGATATTGATTGCTTTCATCAGGGAGATGTCTTTTTGTGCCACCCACATGGAGAACCTCTTCCACTTTGCTAGGTATACTGCCCTGGTAGATGGCTTTCTTGGGCTACCTAGGAGAACCTCCCAAACCAGGTCCAAGCAAGCAGACTCCCTGGGGTTTAGGCATGGAGCTTCAAAGCCATGAGGTGAAGGGATTCGAAGTTGGGATGATGTAGGCAGCCAAAGGCCTGTGTGATAAGATTCGGTATCAGAGGCAGGGCTATGGGCGTGGCTTGTGACATCTCCTGCAGTATCAAGAACCAATGCTGTCTGGCCCAGGCTGGGCAGACGGACTACTTACAGTAGTGAAATGAGCTGCTGAGACCTTCCGCCAGCACATTTTGGGCCCTCTGGAAGGTAAGCTACTGCCAGATGAATGGAGTGAGCAATGCAAGAAGTCCCACAACTTGAGCACCTCTTCGCACAGGGGAGAGGAGTGCTCCACTCTGCCTGTTTACATAAACCATCAATGTTGTATTGTCTGTCATAACTGAAATGCACCTGTGCAGCTGGAAGGCCTGCCAGGCTAGCTGAACTGCTATCATCTCGGACGTTTATGTGGAAAGATAGCTCTTCCTGAAACCAGAGGTTCTGGATTCTAAGAGGGCCTGGGTGTGCTCCCCATAGCATTTCAGATGCATCTATAACCAGGAATGGCGACCGTTTGAAAAAGGGGATTCCTGCACATATCAGCTGCACATTTCTCCACCACTGGAATCAATAACCAGTGGGGAAACGAAACTATCTTGCCCCGTCCATCTTTGTTCGAGCAGTAAAGCAGTGCCAGCCAGGCTTGGAAAGGTCTGAGCCACAGCCTCGTATATTGCACCATATATGTGCATGAGGCCACGTGGCCCAACAGCTTCAAAGAAACCCTTGATTTCATGGTCTCTTATGATGGACTCCATGGCCTCAAAGTGAGACTCTGGTAGAAATGCTCTTGCCAGTCCTGAGTCTAACACTGCACCAATAAATTCTAGCGTCTGGCCTGGGGATTGGGTCAATTTGGGCATGTTTAGGCAACAAGCAAGAGTGCTGAACATTATCCGTATCAAATTCCAAAGGGGTAGCCGTGTTAGTCTATTGTAGAAAGACAAAAGAGTCTTGTGGCACTTTTAAAGACTAACAGATTTATTAATCGCATGAGCTTTC
>ML685887.1:2158149-2186856 GCA_007922175.1 Pelusios castaneus | reverse complement strand
TAACTTTCCTATCTTCAAAGCGTCTGACGAAGTGGGATTTTCTCCCACGAAAGCTCATGCGATTAATAAATCTGTTAGTCTTTAAAAGTGCCACAAGACTCTTTTGTCATTATCCGTATCAGTTTGACTTTTGTCTTCATGTTATCCCTATAGTGGCCTTACAGCAGCCAATCATCTAGATATAGAAATACCTGCACCTTCTGTCTCCTCAAAAAGGCAGCAACCATCACCATACACTAGGTGAACACTCAAGGGGCCAATGACAGACTGAATGGGAGGACTGCCACTTGAGTGTGCATTGTTCATAATGAATCTGAGGAACCTCCTACAGGATGAGACTATTGAAATGTGAAAGTAAGCGTCCTTTAGGTCAAGAGCAGCATACCAGTTTCCTGAATGATAAGGCTGCTTTAGGGAGGGCTCTGCAGTTTCCCTTGGGGTGCGGTAGGTCTCCTTGGTACTGTGGTCCTTTCTTCAAGGATGTGATCACCTTTCCTCTTAGCACCACAGGAAGCAGGCTGTGGTACCAACGGCCTCAAGTTCCTTGAGCATAAAGCAATGCAGTATGTGGATCCCTAGGCCTGGTGATAAGCCCATGGGGTGCAAAAGCAGAACTGAGGAGGTGTCTGCTACTGGGGCTACCAAGGTCCCATATAGGGGTTCTGTCCTTGCCCCTGCCAATGGTCACGTCTTTGTGACCGGTGCCAGATGCATCTGGACATACAATTTCACTTCTCAGCCTGATAACTGGGAGTCAGATTGCAGAGAACATGATGGGGCTGAATGAGGTTGGTCCAAGGTAGTGTGCAGAGGTGAGGGCGATTGGTACCGAGCCATAGCAGGCTTGCGTCTGGACAGCACCACAATCGGCTATGGACTTACTTCCTGCTCCGACCTTCTGGCAGGGGACATCTATGCCACCATGGCAATTAAGCCCCATAATGTCTCAAAGGTGTCCGGAGTAGAGAAGGGTGCAGTTTGCCCACATGGCTCTCCCTGCTGGATGACTCCACTAGCAACAGACTTGCAGGGCCAAAGTTGACTGTTCAAATTTCAGCTGGGAGGGCACTATGTGTCTTGGTGCAGGACAAGGAGTCCTGTGGCATTTTTAAATACCAGCTAATTTATTTATCGCATGATCTTTCGTGGGAGAAAATCCCACTTTGTCAGAAGCTTTGAAGATGGGGGAACCTACAGACTGGGAGGAAAATAAATGCACGGAAATTTAAGACATAGGATGCTCCTTTTCGGCACTGTAGCCTCTCTTATTGAGGCTGGCACACTTTACACCAATGTGCTGGATGCTGAGTCAGAACTCAACTGAGGACGGAGCGCTGCCTCCATAAGGAGGTGTTTAAGTCTGATGCCCCTGTCCTTCTTTGTCCACAGCTGAAAACTTCTGCAAATCCTGTACCTATCTGCTTGGTGCACCTCTCCCAAGCACTTTAGGCAGAATTCGTGGGGTCTCCTCTGGGCATGGGCTTGTGGCAAGTCCCACACAGTTTGAAGTCTGGAGACCGAGACATGTCCTGGTCCCCAGGCAGGGATTAGGGACAGGGGTACCCCGCAAATTCATCTTATCTGCAACTAATTAATAACTCTTTACAAAAACATTTCTTCTTTTTTTTTTTTTTTTTTGCAATAAAGGAAAGCTTGCCGAAGAACAAGGAAAGAAGCTCCAACAACCGTCATGGGTGGTAAGAAGGAAATGAGGAGGCAGCCGGTCAGCAGGGACCTAGATGCAAAGCCATGGAGGTGCTACTCCAGGGGACATCCACTCTGACTCGAAGGAAGATGCTAGGGGAAAACCTTCCGGCGACAGTGCATGCAGGATGCACACAGCTAATTGGAATCAACATGAACAAACCATCTATTTGTCTATATCTCACAGAAAACTATTATTCTGTGAAACTGTTGAGTTTAAAAACCTCACAAAAATATTAACAATCCAAATGCTACTCTCAATTAGACTAACCAAATTAATTTACAAGTTTGGGGTCTAAAAGGCCCTAAATTAGATTGATTGAGCTCTCTGAAAACCTTTTTAAAAATAAAAGTCTGACAAAAGACCAAAAAATATTAATTACATTTATTTGCACCAAGCAAGATTTTTCCAAACAGAGATGCCCAAAATTGGACACCTAAATTAGTGAAATGATTTTCAGATACTGAACAACTCCCAATATTACTTTTTCAGACCACTTAAGTTTTTGGTGTAAAAGCTGTAAAGTGCCACAATTAGGAAAAGAAAATTTGGGCTATTGTAGATTTAATGGCACATTTTTCACTCTGATCTTATACCAAAGTCCAGAAGGAAAAAAGCAATATGATCTGTTTCAACTATGATGCTAATGCTACCAGGATATAGGGCATCCAACACATCAAGGAGGAAACAGCCATAAACCTACAATTGACATTTTGGTTGTCCTTCAGGCAGGCAAGAAGCAGACCATCTGTTGTCTGGCAGCAGCAGTAAATTGTTCTTGGCTTCTAGGTTAGATGCTTTTTCCCCCAATTTGACATGATTAATTAGAGACAGACAAATAAAAAACAGACAAAGTTGGCCAGCAGGTCTAGAGCAATTTGCCCCATCCCCGCTCTCTCCCTGCACACATCTTTTTCCAGATGTGTTGCTGCAGAAGAGGGGTTTTGGTAATTTACATATAATTTGCCTAAAAAGAGCAAGCGTTTGAAAATGTACCAGAAAAGCTATTTGGTTTTATCATAGCTTCTTTAGAAGCTTGACAGCCTCTCTCGTTAATGTATGTTAGAACATCTTATACAACCAACGAAGGCCAGGGGGTTATACACAATTTGTCTCTTCAAATTCTAATCCATCCCAGGTCAGTAATGATCAAAAGTTCTTTCTAATACCTGTACGGTGGGTTATGTGACTGGCTCCATCCACCGTACAAAACCACAAATGGTCTACATAAACCATCGCACAGAGCTCCCAACAGCAACAGAATCTCAATCCCTTTCTTCAAGGATACGTTTATTGTTCTAAACCAAAACAATCCAACTCAAATCTACCCCAGATCACACCTAGCCCTGACTCAGTCTCTTCTTGGTAAGGTTTCCCCCTCTGCCTATATAGCAGATACCTCCAGCCAGGTCTTCTACCTACTTGATATATGGACAGTCCCCTTCAAGGTCCTTTCCCCTGATCACAGATCTGAGTCTGGACCTTCTGCAGGTCTCACTACCAAACTGAGCTGCTTGCTGGTGTTCTTATCTGATGACTAGATGACCTACAGCCTATCAACTGTTCTTTAGCATCAAATCCATTACCCAACGCATGGGAGGTAACTAATTAGTCACAGGTGAGAGCAGGACCAGCTCCCTAAAAGCGCCATCCCATTCAAGAGACAGTATTATTGTTGGTAACCTCCCCAGGGACACAAAGAGGTGAATGGGCCATGAAGACTACAACTTCTCCTCCAATCACTATGGAGAAATAGACCTCTCAGGGGTAGGGGCAGAATAGTAAAGTTTGTGCTGCCTGTGCCATACACTTTCTGTGAATAAAAGGAAGAATTCATAAAAGCAGCTTTACTGACCTCCCTAGAAACTGAGCATTTAACTATCCACAACACCTAGGCAAAACATCTCCATATACCACCTAAAAACAGGGTTGGGAGAAACTCCCCCATCAATTTCCCTTCCATCTCCCTTCCAAGGTCTTCAACAGTGAAAGCATAACACTGAAACATTAATTCAGAACACTAATTCTTAGAGCCCTGCAAATCCACGGATATCCGCATTATATCCATGGATATCTGCATCCGCAGATACAATGCGGATATCCGCAGACCATTTCTTGCAGATGCAGATCGGATACAGATCCACGTATTTTTATCTGTGCATGGCTAGACCCCTGCAAATACTCAGATACCCGCATTATATCTGCTTCCACGGATACAACACCGCAGACCATTTCTGGCAGATGCAGAGTGGATGCGGATCCACGTATTTGTATCCACACAGGGCTCTACTAATTCTATCTACACTAATTCTATGTACACAAGTGTCAGCCTAAGTTACATGTTTAACCATACAGAGCTAAACAGATAAATAAAAATTTGATTTAAAAAATCTGTTTCTAGTCTAACAAAATCCAGCTGAGAGATTGTTCAGTGGCCTAAACCAGCTACATCAATGTTTCTTGGAAGAGGTACAGTGAAAACATTCAGAACAAAAACTTCATCCACAAATCAAATGAAAACCTATTTAAAGCCAGGTCTCACACACAAGAAGCGGTAAAAAAATAAATCTGTTGAATAATAATAAAAAATCCTAGTCATACCTCTATTTTGCAATTAAAAAGAAAGGTGGTCTTGTGGCTAACCCATAAGTCAGTCAGAGACATGGTTTCTATTCCTGTCTCTGCCAGGGTCTTCCTGTATGTTATTGTATCTTGTAAGTTTCACAACACCTCCATATAGAAGGAATAAAATAAACTCATTAATATTTGTTAAGTGCTATAAATTCCAAGAATTATATTATGTAACAAAAATATGCCTGTAATGTAATCATATGTGCTTACAGAAAATATCTTGGGCCATACTGACATCACAAACTGGAATTACACCACCTCATTGTGTTTGTCGTGGTTTTTTGCCTTTTTCTTTCTCTCTCACTTAAAAAAAGGCGGCTGGGGGAAGCCACTACTAATTAACAAGAGGAATATTTTGGTAATTCCTCTCAGCATAAAAGCACAGAATTGCCAATTATTTTGCTATTTCAACAACTAATCAACATAAAAAAATTACCAGGTTTAAGATATTTAATTAAATTAAACACAACTAGACAAATAATATCCAAGTAACGTGGACACAAAAATGTATCTTGATACCAATGTAAATGCTACCCGATTTTATTTTAATATATTATTTAAATAATAAATGAGTTGCAATGTGATGGTAGCAGTAGACTGAGGTTAAAACAGAGCACTTACCTTAACAAAATTGTCAGGGAACATGCCCCTTTTTCCATTTAGCTCGCCTTCTAACCATCCTTCTTCTTCTAGTTTTTTCACATTTCTGATGACTTCCCCAACTCGAATTGTTAACTCATCATCATGTACTGCATCATAGTCATACTCCACTATATAGTCAACTGAAAGAAGGAAGAAAATAAATAAATAAGTCGATGCTTAACTCGGACATGCGGAAATAAGCTTTTTAATTTTATGCACTCCATTAAGTGACTTATACATAAGAGGGATTCTCTGAATAAAGAGTTCTTTTGACCATTTTTTTTTAAAACAGTTTTTCAAAACCTGACTTTAAATTTTGCACACGTGATTTTGTGCACACTCATGGGAATGTTCAATTACCTTCTACACACCCAGACTTTATTATGTGCCTGAAAATAATAGGGCACACAGAATCTGTATACAAAATGGAAGCCTCTTGATCCAAGAAATGTTAATGAGTCAGAACAAGTACATGGCCTTCAACAGCAAACTTAACTTGCACCAAAAACAAAAACACACTCCATTAAGTTTGAAGTTTGCATAACGTGCATGGAGAAAACAACTTTAACTTGGACACAGCAAAGTTTAGTCATAGGAACCTGGCAATATATTTGCATACATCTGTTTCACAAATACAATGAGAACTGCATACAGCCAACTTATGTTTTACTTGGTAATAAAGAGGTTTTCTTTTGCCTAGAAATTCTGTTTCTTGTCCACTGATTCCACTAATTTCTATAAATAACATAAGCTCATTCACTCATGTCCATCAGACAGGATAGCCTGTGCATTACCAAGCACAATGTCTATACCGCACAAGCCTCCATCTCCTCCATGAAGGAGATACAAGATACACACGCACACAGACAGGGAAGGGTGGAAGAACAAGAGCAAGAGAGTTTAAAAAAATAAGATGTTGGTACAGTACCGAACCATAAACTTCCTCCTCTCCGTGCTTCACAATGGGATGATCTCTCATCAATGTGCTTTTTAACTGATTAACAGTGATAGGAAAATATACGTGCGTGTCACATGGATACCAGTACCTGGAATTTCTTCCACTGATGAGTTCATAATTCCAACCTAAAAATGGCTTTAGCAGAAGTGCTTCTACATCCATTAATGATTGCAGAGTTTACCCCTTTCATGCCTTTAGGTTAAATCATAAAAAAAAAACCTAATTAAAAACAGAATTACACACTGGTGTCAGGAATACACCACAGAACGCAGAATGATCTACTTGACAAACTATTTCCTGCCTACATCTAACAATTAAACAACAAGATGTAGGTAGATTCCTTAAACAAACATTTAAGCTCTTTTTAGTACCTTGAATTCTTGTTTAAAAAACAAAAACAAAAAACAAAACCTTAAAATAGATCCATATCACCAAAATGAACCATGATCATCACAGCAACATGCTCCTGACACAAGCTCTGGCATGCCCTGCCCTCCACCCAATACTGCATTTCAATGCACACATTACTATAAGAATTAAACTTCCAGTTGACCATTCCTGGGAAGTTTGCAGATATACAAAAAAGTAAAGTTCGTTGTCCATATTTCTGATCCCTCAGCTTTTTCTTCATTTAAGAATTTGAAGCAGGTGATTGCTTTAATGTACAATCATCATCTAAAAATTCTGAATGTCACCTCAATGTCCTTTGGAGGAGTTTCCTATGGATGTGTCTGAACTGCATCTTTTCTTTTATGCCACTTAGATGAGTTTGCCAAAAAGCAAAACAAACTGTAAAACACGGATCCGACCATGGGAAAGGAACAAGGAAAAGATCCTAGCCCTCCGCCTCCAATCTAGTCTGCGTAGACAAAAGGTCATAAATAAATACCCAAAAATTTGAATTTACAACGTAAAACTAGACATCTAAGTCCCTAATTACGTACATAAACAGATCTGAGGTGTTGGGTACAAGCCACTGTGGGTGCTCACCATTTCTCTAAAAAAAAAAAAAAAACCCCACCACTTCACTTTTATTTAAGTCACAATGAACAAAATTGGCTCACAGCTAGGCACAAACAATTTTATTTTTCAAAGGGGTAGCCGTGTTAGTCTATTGTAGAAAGACAACAGAGTCTTGTGGCACTTTTAAAGACTAACAGATTTATTAATCGCATGAGCTTTCGTGGGAGAAAATCCCACTTCGTCAGACGCTTTGAAGATAGGAAAGTTACAGAGTGGGAGGAAATTAAATGCAGGGGAGTGTATGACATAGCATCAGGTCAGGCTGTAACAGATCTGATGCTATGTCATACACTCCCCTGCATTTAATTTCCTCCCACTCTGTAACTTTCCCATCTTCAAAGCGTCTGACGAAGTGGGATTTTCTCCCACGAAAGCTCATGCGATTAATAAATCTGTTAGTCTTTAAAAGTGCCACAAGACTCTGTAATTTTATTTTTGGTCACCAGGGGGTGCTCATCTGTTACCTTTTTGCACTGGAGCTAACCAACAGGCTACTAAAACTGGTTGCCATGGCGACCAGAAACAGCTATGTCGAGGCCTGACTTAGGTGCCTAAATTTAGACGCCAAAGTTTGAAAATTTTAGCGATAGCATTCAGTGGAATGAGAGTGTCCCTGCTTTTGTTAGCACTGTTAAAAAGTCTAAGAAAAAGTTCCAAGTCTAAGAAAAAATACTCTTTCGTCCTGCTGCCAAGGCTTCACGAAAAGGAAAGACACACTGGCTAGATGAGCATGGTAAACACAGCCTTCTAAAATAGATAGAACAACTCATTTTTGCCAAATCCAAATCACTAGGATTTTCACTGTTCTAATGTTAGATTTTAGCCTTCATATAACAGCCAACAGAAAGAGCACAAACTAAGATTTTTAAAACATCCTCTGCATGACTTTTTAAAGGACTTTCAACTATTCCTTCAGTGATGCTTTTAAATTTTGTTTATTTTAGTATTTTCACAAAATTCCCTACTAAGGTATTTAGTAAATTCTGCGGAAACATTTAGCTTTTTTTTTAGGAAAGTGGAAATGAGTGTCACCCATCAAAAATAAGACAAAGTGTTTCATCTCTTGAATATATCACATGCCAAAAAGGTTCGATTGCCGTGCAGTCCAAAAATATGTCTGACATATCCCATAATCGTATTTCATCTCAAGCATGTCCATTTTCTGAATATGAGCTCTGGAAAATTGAGTGGCATCCAGTATCACTTTGCCATCAGTATGAATTGCAGTTAAAGCAAAAATTCAGATTCTGTAAAATAAGGGTGGACAAAATTGGCTCACAGCTAGACACCAGCAATTTTACTTTTGGTCACCAGAGGGTGCTCCTCCATTACATTTCTGCCATGGGTTTAGGAGGCAGGCAACCAGAAACATTGATTTGTCAATGCCTGCTGTAAGATCATTTTGCCATATCAAACTGATATTTGCACACAATAAGCTTTTAACAGTAATATTTTGGACTTCTACAGTTCCCTCCTACTATCCAATGACAGACAAATTTATCCTCATTTCATTTCTTCTAACTGACAAGTACATTCCAATCCTAAAGATGATGGAACTGAAACTCAGCAATATCAAATGACTTATCCAGCATCAGACAAACCATATGTGTTAGAGCCAGAAAGAGTACCTACCTCTCTGGATCTAAATATTCTGCTTCCATCACCTCTAAGTCAAGAGCACATGCTGATTTGTTAAAGAAAATGCCCATCAAACTATAAAAAGACAAGATTCTGGCTAACCTGCTTACACATTTGGTCACTAAGATAGAACAAAGTAACCCAAGCATGAACTTCCATGCAGCTTAGACTAGGAATTGTGAAATTTTTCTCTGGCTGCGAAACAGAAGCAATGCAAAAGATCCTTTTTAGAAAGGATCAGAAATCATCTATTATTCTGGCAGAAC
Source organism: Pelusios castaneus (assembly GCA_007922175.1). Lineage (NCBI taxonomy): Eukaryota > Metazoa > Chordata > Testudines > Pelomedusidae > Pelusios > Pelusios castaneus. The sequence goes on along the minus strand of ML685887.1, from coordinate 2,177,993 downwards.
CCATAGGACTCCACAGCTAATGTAACATTCTGTTTTGCACTTAAAAATGCAAGTTCAATCGGATTTGGCCTATAGGAAAAGTCCCACATTTTCAGCCCATAAACACTGAACAAAGATTGAATTTTCTGAGACATTTCAAGAAAATCAGTTAATTAGTTTCCACATTCTGATCATTTAAAAATTGGTCACAAACAAGTTCACATTCTGAATCTCATGATTTTTTCAGCACCTCTTTCATAAAAACCAAAATCTGAAGAGACATAAGTATTTGCACAAGCAAGAGTTGGATGGGCTCATTAGGGTTACGTAATTGTTTTCTTAATTGAAAGGGAAAAAAAGCGGCATTCTTCACCAAAACTGAATCCTCTTACACTGCAGTTCACCAATGGATAAAATAATTTGTCATTGACCAACATGATATGCAGAAGCATTTTATAACGTATAAAGAGGATAACACAAAACTGCCTTTTGATATATGGACTCAGTAACATTTCTGGCATTCATAATTAGGGATGCAGGATATGGATTTTGCTAGGCCACAGGCTGTGTGCTGGGTCAGAGAAAATGATCTTTGATTAAGTGAATCTTGCCTGCAAGTTTCAAAACTAGGCCCTCACTGAAACTATTCAGCTGTTTAAGGCGATAACTACGTCCAATCTGGATTTCACCACCGCCCTGCTGCTGCAATTCTCAGAAGCTTATCCTGTTCTGACACCCGCAACCCCTATGCTGGGATAGTACAGCCAGCTGAGTCTTCTGTATTTCATTATTCTGTAAACCTTTAAAAATAGGTTGGCCATATTACAAACACGACTTCCAAAGGCGCCTGTGTTCTAGACCACTTTATGCTGAATGAGAGGGTCTGTGAAATATATTCTTTTCAATACGGAATGTGGTTCAAGGCTATTGAGAAATTAAACAACAAAGGGATATTTGAATTTAGCAACTATTAGACGAACATTTTAGTTTGATATATTTTACCGCCTATTCACTGCTTCCGCCTGGTAGCTGTAGCAGAATCCAGATTAACTGATTATATAAGAACATTTTAACTACACTGAGCTGTATGTTAGCATGTGGTGTTTATAACCAAAATAGAAAGAGACCACCTTACAAGTGCCTATATAGCAAGGTTTATAAGACCAATAACTAATTCTTCTCAGAGGGAAATTCTGACATTAAATGTTGTCAGTAAATTACTCTATTTACTGAATAACTAAGCTCTCAATATAAACTCCTTAACATTTCAGAGATTCTATTATTTAAGAACCTATTCCCCACCTTGATTTTTAAAATATCCTGCATTGCTTGCCTATTGAGAAGAAAATATGGCTACTGGAATTTTTCCTCCAGATGAAAAGATAATGCCAAGAAACACAAAAATATCTAAAATCCAATGAGACTGTTTTTGACAGAAACACACCCAGTACAGCAAAAATGGACACTTACAATCTTGGCACTAGATACCAGAAAAAAACTGAGAGAAGAGTCTCCTACTAGATGGCACTTGGCTGCCACCCCAATAAGTAAAACAAAATCGCCACTCAACACTAGACAACTCAAGAGATCAGTAATGGGATCTCCAGACTCCATCCTTGGTCAGCTGTTCAAAACTGGCAGTAATCAAAAGTGGCTACCATGGCAACAATTGCTCCGTGGCCGATAAAATACATGTCATCATTCTGCACCTAATGAGGACGACCATGTCCTAACCACATTTACCACAAGATAACCTGATCCTTCAAACAGGAGAAGGACTAGTTCTAATTTCACATTGGTGTAAGGCCAACCAATCAGATTTATTATGCACATGGAGACCAAACTATTCTCTCACCCCTAAAGAAGTCTATGAACAACAAGGGACAATGTTTACAATTGCCTTACTAGCCCCCCGAAGCCTTCACACAGGGCTGGATCTCACATCCCAGGCACTGTGCAGAATACTAGGGTCACGGCTACACTACCACATATGTTGGAAAAAACTTATGTCGTTCGGGGATGTGAAAAAAACCACATCCCTGAGTGATGTAAGTTTCACCACCATAAGTGTACTGGGTGGGCACAGCTCTCCCACGGACATGGCTATTGTCACTCGTTGGACGTACCTTAATTATGTCAATGGGAGAGCTTTCTCCCGCCAGCATACACTGGCTACATTGATACAGCTGTGCTACTGTACGCTCTAGTGTACGCTCATAGCCTACATGCCTACCAAGGCCTTTCCTTGCTCCTCTATACCACAATGAAAGTTTTCAAAAAGAACGGAGAGTTTCCAAGTAATGTCTCTTTCAATCAAAAGCAAAGAGAGACACTCAGAAGGAACACCACATTCACCTGCAGCATAATAAATCATCTACAGCATTAAGATCCTGAATGTATGTAATGGCTTGTGGTAACAGCTATAAAAGATAAGGTAGCACCCCGTAGTAAACATTAATTGTATTTTTTATTTATATTTCTTTGTAGATCCTATTTGCAAATCACTTCTGATTCAAAACATTTTTAAAGAAGGGAGGCACAAACTTACTGTTCCTTTACTTTTTCAAGCTCAGCAGTGGCTAGTATATTATGCCTTTTACTTTGCCAAGTGTATAAAGTAGCAGCCTAATTAATCACTGGCATCTTCCTATTTTAATTATATACTTTAATATGCAGTATGATTGTATTGATATTTCCTCTTTTTTAGAGGTGTTAGATTCTAAGGTAACATTTTTCAAATACTGTGGACTTCTCTAAAGCATAACATTTTGTATCACATGCGATATTAAAATTATGTAACAGGACTACAGGGTTTTTGTTTTGTTTTTGGGTTTTGTTTTTTTCTTAAGAATTCTATTATTTTGTTCAGTTCTTAATACAATCTAAAATTAGACTTGAGACTTTTTTTTTTTTTTTTTTTTAATAAGGGAGCTATAGTAGGTTTTCTAACTCAGTAGCACCAATATATTCTCCTTCAACCTTTGGAAAAATTGTACTTCTGATAGGTAACCTAAATGGTTCCATTAAAGCTTTGATGGAAATTTCTCAAGCTTCTTATTTTACAGTCACGTGTGACATGCAGTAGATGGCCAAGTTTGTAGCAATTTAATGTTAACCACCGTACATTTCTCTCAAGAATAACTTTCCATTGCTCAGCCACCAGCACCCTAAGAGTCAGTTCTCAGATGACATGAACCCTGGCCAACTCTATTCATTGTATGACTCAGTGATAAAGCAGAATGAAGTTCTGCTTTTTTGGATGGCTGCCACTCTTCCCCACTCTGTCTCTAACTAGCTTGCTAACAGTCACCCACCCTACCACAGGCATTTTCTGCTTATGCCAGCACTTCCTCTTTCAGTCATAGCCTGCCTAAAAAGGAAAATAAAAACAAAAATAGAGGACCACTAGCTATACGGTTCAAACCACAGAATCTTGAATTCAGTTGCTATAAAGCTGGTCCATCTGAAATCCCCCCTGGATTTTGCCTGGCATTTTTCGGTCACAGAGAACATATCAATGACCAAGCCAAAAATGACTTGAATAAAATTTTACTAAGAGAGCATGCCTAATAAGGTTGCTCGGGAACTTAGACAATTACAAGTAAATGCAGGCGATTGAACACTAACACATACTATACATCAAACTGCCTACATTAAACCAAAACATGTACTTTTTCCCATGGTTAAAAACTGTCTAAGCCAGCGTTTCCCCAACACATTTGGCCACGGAGCACTTTTGGGCTTGGAATATATTGATGGAACACATACATGCTGGTCCAAGGGCAGAGGGAAGGTTGGTCATACTGAAAAATTGCTGCATTTACTGCTCAAAAGTTGATTTAGAAGGAAAAATATTGCTAGCATTGAAATTTTTTCATGGAACATCTATTCACATCATGGGGAACACCATTGTTCCATGGAAGACTGTGTGGGAAACACTTGGCCTGAGCAATACAAACAAGAAGTCCTGGGTCACTTTTAAAGATAAAAATTTATTTATCGGATGAGCTTACATGGGTAAAATCCCACTTCATCAGATGCATGAAATGGACACTTCAGAATGGAAGGGGATATACAAATGCCGAGAAAGGTAAGTCACAAAGCCAGTTCAGATTTTTTCAGCAAACCAAGCAAGTTGTTTTGATTCAAACAGTGTGGAACAATAGATAAGAAGGTGGGAAGGTTAAAAGGGGGGGGGGGGCCAGAGAATCACCTTTTGTATTGAGAGAGCTAGGCCAAATCCCTATTTAGACCTAATTTAATGGTGTCAAATTTGCAGATGAATTTTAATTCAGCAGTTACCTTTTGGAGTCTTGATTTGAAGATTTTTCTATTGAAGCACAGTAACTGTCATGATTTTCAGATTCAAAGGGGCAGCTGTGTTAGTCTATTGTAGAAAAACTACAGAGTCCTGTAGCACTTTTAAAGACTAACAGATTTATTTACTGCATGAGCTTTCGTGGGAGAAAATCCCACTTCATCAGGCTCATCAAAGCGTCTGACAAAGTGGGATTTTCTCCCACGGAAGCTCATGACTTTCAGAGAATGTGCAGGGAGGATGAAGCAGTCCCCTATTGGTTTTTGAATGTCACCATTCTTGGTATCTGATGTGTGTCCATTTATTCTTTTGTGCAGTATGAAGCACAACACGCTCTAAAAAACTACTGCAGTAACAAACTCAAATAGCAAATTTTTCAGGTTGGCTCCAGGATGGTTAGCAAGACGATCTGTAATGGGAGAGAAATTAAAAGAGATGCCACAGACGTTTGTAAAATGTTTCTGAGTTGCCCTCCAGATATAAAACAAGGGACCCTCCGTTGTAGGACTCAATTTTGTAAAATACATCTTTTGTGTACTATTGGAGAATATAAAATTTCAAACACACTAAAAAAAAGTTAGTAATAAGAACTTAGTAATAGTAACTTAGTTAGTAATAAGAGCACGACAACCTCCCAAAAGCAAGACACTCTTTAAACCAGGCCCTCGACAAAGCCTACCTACTCAAATGGGCCTTGCGGTATACTCCGAAGGTCAAACTCTCACTAACACACCAGCTGAGGAAGAGAATCCTAGTGGAACATGCCTCAGTGGAGGGACTGTTGATTTGTGAGCCTCAGCTGGTCTCAGCAGCAGCCAAAATATAACCCAGAACATGCTTCGTAGAACTCCACCAAAACTTGAATTGCATCCAACGCTACCCAGCAGAAGGAAAATAGAGGTCAGAAACTGCATGTGAGAAACGCTGCTAAGCAGAAAGCAGTACTGTGCACGTCTTACAGTTTCTTCAGCTGTAGCCCCAAAGAGAGCACACAGCGGGTGAGGGAGAGGACTAGATAACTAGGAGAGAGGGTTGTGTGTGAGAGAACATCACCAATTCTATCAAATGAAGGTGGAAAACCGTTACTGTTTTTATATCGAAAAAAAGCCAAGGATAAAAAGGGTTCCAGAGGACTGAAAGTTGTATAAACAAATGGTGGCCATATCTCCTCAAACAGAGGCTCAGATACTGTAGTGTAGAGAGCCTCAGGCCTCCTCTAAATTTTACTCATCTGTCTGTGAAAGCGTTCTAGGTGACTCTCAAAATTGCTTAAGTGGAACAGTGCCAAAAAGCTTTGGATTATAAAAAAAGGTTGACATTTAGTGAGATTAAATCTAGAGTACTATATAAATAAAAATTCAAGCCATTCATGGTATTACAGTATTGCTGTAACAATATTACACTTAAAATATTAATGTTAGTATGGAAGTGGCATTCAATTTTAAGTTGCTTATAAACTCTAAAAAAATTCCTTTGAAGCTGAAATTTCCTGCTTAATCCTAGCCAGAAATGAGTGTTTTTAGAGCATTTTATAAAGTCTGTGTGACTGAGTTACAACCCATTGGTTCTCAGCTTCTTTATACCATGACCTCGCGTTAGAATGAAAAAAGTTTCACCGTCTCCATCCATTCTTTTAAGAGACCCACCTCGTCAGGTCACAGTAATCAGAATGGTGATCATGACCACTCAGAGTACCAACCCAGGAGTTATAAAAATGTGTATTAAAAGCTCTTTCCTGCTTAAAAGCAACTGAAAAGCTTTTTTTGAAAATTTACAAGTATCAACACCAGGTTTTTGTAAACAAGGCAGAAATACTAGTTGTTAGCCTGAATTAGTTATATGCCAAGTTTTAGATCTTCTATCAAAGAGCAGTTGTGGTATTTTTTCAAAAAAATTGTTTCATGTTGAGCATGGGCACAGTGTTTGTTCACTCCATCTCCAGAAACAAAAATCATATAAATACACTCAATGTTCCTAGGTTGTTGACCTCTGAAATATCCCAAGATATACTTATTTGACTGACAACAGAGTCCTGTGGCACTTTTAAAGACTAACAGATGTGCAATCATTAATAGAGGGAAGTATTTCTAAAAGATTTCATACTCACCTGTGGCCCACGGGCCAGTTGCGGCCCGCAAACCTCTTCCATCTGGCCCATGACTGCACTTTCCAGGACCACACACACTCCCTAACAAAGAGAGAGAGTGTGGTCTTGCATACCCAGCACTCTGCGTTGTCGCAAGAGTGTCAGGTCTTCCACATACCCAGTGTTCTGCAATGTCGTGACTGCGCTCTGCAAGACCACAGAGAGAGTGTGGTATCGCAGAGCGCAGTCTTACATACACAGAGCTCTGCGATGGCGCAAGAGTGCTGTAGTATTTCGATTTGTGGTATGTACAGTGCACCTGAAGTACATTTAAGTCAAATCTGGCCTGCCATAGCAAATGAGTTTGACATCCCTGGTACAGATGGTTTCTCTCACTTTCCATTCCATGCTCTTCCACTTTTCAGTTTGTTACCTATGCAATGGCTTATAAAAATTAAGCCAATAGTATAAAATCAAAACAATTCTGATGTGTAAGTGCCTCCTGGTAGTCTCAAAATGGTTTGGACCAAATACTTACACATGTGAATATAGTGGAACTATTTATGATAAAGTTATCTTTATTTATGCTAAAATTAATCATAGGGATAAGTGTTTGCAGTATCAGAGTCCACCAGCCTGGCCCGCAGTATTCAACAGCAGACTGCCTGAGAAATGTTCTAGGCTTATTGATTCGCTGGCCATTGTGGTGCGATTTCCTCTCTGTTTCTCTGATGTTTTGCCTCATCATCTAGTGCTAAGTTATGCTCCTCTGCAAGAGATCTAGGTTTCATTCCTGCTTCTATTATCTCAGCTTTGTGCTAGATGCTTCCCAAAAAGTCAGACCACTTATTTAGGACCCCTAAATATGGACTTGGGTGCAAGAAGAGGGACACATCTTTTATCAACTTGAAAATCTTGGCAACAACTTCGAGTCCATTTGACTCATCCCCCTTCCAGGTTAGAACAGGGATTTCACATTGTGTGTTCACATGAGACGACGCAATACACAATTATACAAACAATTACTAAGAACTCTATTTTTAAAAGTTCAGGACTCAAAGTTTAACACCTCCTACCCACAGGAAATACTAAAGATTGGTGAGCAGCACTGGGTGGGGTCCAAGGATATCACCTTGGTGGAAAGCTTAGCATGTTCTCCTCCTTGGAGGGGGTAGACCAGCTATGTAATGTGGATGTTATTCTTGCCTCCTGCTAAGAGCACCTCACTCATGATGAAGCTGAGTAGGTAACAAGGAGTGCTCTTCCATCACTACAGTAAATCCACATCTCCGAGAGGCAGTAGTTAGGACGATGGAAGAATTCTTGTTCTAGCAGTGTCTACACTGGGAGTTAGGTCACATATGACATGAAGTTTTTCACAAAGCTGAGCAATATAGATAAAAGTCAACCTAACTTGTGGCATAGACTGGCCCTTACTCACCTTGCTTCATAATACTACACTGATTTTGCTATACACTGGAATGGTACTGCTTTCATGTTTCAGACCTCTCAAACAAAAATCCCATATATTCATAATATTCTGTGCCAAACCTCATTTATAGACAGACACTTAATATTTGTGACGAAGATATGCAGTAGATTGCAGCAAAAAAAGCAATAAGAGCAGCTGGTTTATGCAAGTGAAGCCTTATATTTGTTTTGGAATTTCTATTATCTTTTAATCAATTAGAGATGTTGTATAGCTAAGGATATTTTTTTTTTAAAATAGTTAATGTTTGGAGGCACTCCTCAAAAAGAAATGTTCACTTACTCTCTCTCATTATATCTTGAACTGAAACATGATTAAAATATGTACTTCTGGCATAAAACCAACAAGGAAATCAGCCTCTCTCGGGTATTTCTAAGGCACTTATCTTGGTGATATATGAATGTCAATGACTCACCTGAATGCAAGCATGGGAGAATTGTGAATGAAGTTAAAAGGTAAAACCAATGTGAGACGCTACTGCTTAGAAACTTTGATATTACAATATAAAACATCTTGCTCACCCTTCACAAGCCACCTGGGAGTTAAGTTGGCACAGATCTATGAACTTTACACAGGTCTTCACTCCGAGAAAGAGAAATCAAGACAATTGCAACCACCCCGGCTCAGTGCAATGCTTCACATTTGAAGTTACTCAAATGTCTCTACTCCTAAAAATGGTGCTACTGTGGGTGACATGCTATGGGAGACCCATAATGTATTGGTATGAGGACAGTAATAGGGCAAACTATATAGACGTTTTTAAAAAAGACCCTGCCAAAACAACATTACAATCCGATGGGCTAAACCACTCAAAGATAAGTCACATAACAAATCATTTGATGTGATCCACGCCTTCTCACTGGTTTCTTTACTTATTCCTAGTATCTTACACTTGGTTTACGTTGTAGCATTATATTACTGATATTGAGAACACAACAAAGACTTAGTGAAATTATTGTTCTGCAGAACCAATGAATACTGTAAAGAGCCAACAGTTCTGTATGAGCTTTTCTTTAAATATGTTTATTAATATGTGCTGGCTAAGGAAGAGAAACTTGACTCTCGCTCTGTTTTCTGAAGTTATGCAAAACACCACTGATCTATCTGAAGAACTACTTGTTAGAAAAATGAAATCTAGACTTATATCTATAGCATTGACATTATTTTCTAACGTCTCAAACAGGCATTTTCTTCCCTGTGCTGATTGGCTGTTTGTACCCATCTCAACATCGTCACCACAACCTCACACATCACAAGCCCCTCTTCCTCTCCCGCTCTCCCCCCAACCCCACCATCATCCCTCTCACTTCACTCCTTTTCCCTTGTCCAGTTGTAGTTTAGCTTATCCCCTGACTAATAAAAGCAACCCAAAAATATATAAGAAAACCAACTGAATTAACAGTGTTTGCCAACACCACCCCCACACTTTCCCCTAAGGTGCATCGGTCTAGTTTATTTAGAATGCAATCTCACAGGGAAGGAAGGAACCATCTAGTCTCTGTATGTGTACAGAGCCTACCTCAATGGGCTCCATTCTCATCTAGCCCCTAGAAACCACCTTAACCAATGATTATTAGTCTCTCACACATCAACCCATTATGACATGAAGATGGCCAGCCAAAGCTTCATAAATCAGTGAAGTTAAACTGAGACTGGAAGCAGCTTTTAGATAGTATAAGACATTGTTTTCCACATCCACCAATTTCAGAAAGCAGGTATTAAAAAAAGATATCATACCTCCTAACTATTGAGTCTAGTTTGACCTGTATATTTTTTTCAATTTAGATTGTATTGGAAAGTGCCATATACATTAGCCTACCAATAATAATGTATTTTGGGGAAAAAAAGACAGTGAACTGAATATTGTGATGTTTTCCAAAAATCCAACATGATGCAATACATTCCAAACCATCAGCGACCTCAGCAATGCTAAGAACAATAATTTCTCAAATGCCTAGAATGTGTGATAGATGCACTGATCTACTGATACAAAAGCATATGATGTCACTGGTAAAGTTTTGCATTAAGCACAGGTTTGATGAACTGAGGTAGCTACTGCATTTGGGTATCTACTGGAATGCGTTCCATTTAAGTCTTATGGTATGTGTTATCAACTGTGCTGAAGATAAGATAAAGATGGAAGAGATTCAGTTTTCCCCTTAAATTCTTATTTCTGTGCTTTTAAGGTCTTGGTTGACCAAAGTGTATCTTGACCACAAACCCCAGTTTTTTAAATGATGTAAGGCATATAATTTTAGCCCAGATATTTCACAAGCTGTATGACTTTAAAGTTGTCACCTGTTTCACTATCTTTACTCCAGGATTTTTTATAAAACAAGCTCTGGATCAATAGATTACAATTTGACTTCAGTGTGGTAAATTTTTCAAGACTTGTCTTTTGCTTCACAGGCTATTTTCATTAACAGTTCAAGTTTATTTGTATGCTAGCAACTACCCAAGGCATCAATTTACTTATTTGGTTAAGAAATCATAAGAATTCTTTTCTCGAATTGATTAAAGATTTAATTCTCTTTAAATCAATTCTTGAACAAAGGCACCTGACTCAGGTTTGCATGATGGAGCTGTTTAACTGTGGTGTAGCTGGCTCCCTACTACCTCAGAGTCCTGGAGCCTGTGCTCCAGGCCAGCCTGAACATCTACACCACAATTAAACAGCCCATTAGCTCAAGCCCCACGTGCTTGAGGCCATGTAAAAGTTATTGCGGGACAAACAAGCGTTATAATTATCCTATCCCACCATGCACAGCCCTGCCAACCGAAAGGCTGGCAGAGGTGCTGGCTTGAGCCCCAGTCCTGCCCCCGGGACTCAGATGGACTGGGGCTTCCTTGCCGCAGGCAGGGCTCAGCTGCTGCCGAACAGCTGAGCAGCAGCTGAGCCCCAGCTTAGCCAAGCACGGCTGCAGGGGCTCCAGCTCCCCTGGTGGGGCTCCAGCCCCCGGGCAGCCAAGCCGGGTGCGGCGGGGCTCCAGCCACCAGGCGGCTGAGCCCCGCTGGGGGGCTTGAGACCACCGGGCAGCCGAGTTTCACCGCAGCCCCGGCTGAAGCGGGGCTCCAGCCACTGGGCAGCCGAGGCCCGCAGCTGCCCGGAGGCTTCAGCCAAGCCACACAGCCAGCCCCAGCAGGGTGCTTGAGACCCCTGCCGCAGCCACGGCTGCTGCAGGGCAGCCGAGCCCCACAGCCCCGGCTGGGTGGCTTGAGAGCCCCGCCGTGGGTCCAGCCGCTGGCCAGCTGAGCTCCGCTGGAGCCCAGTGGGTGGAGGGACAGTACTAATTTGGAGTACAGCATTTTAAAAAAGTAAGACACTGCTATTGCTTACTGACTGAGGACTGACGAAGTAAGTTGCAGCCCATGAAAGCTTATGCCTGAAGAAATGTTAGTCTTTAAAGACTAACACAGCTACCCCTCTGGAACTTCACTGAGGACTGGGGTTTGTGTCCTGGTATATCCTACAGACCACATTGGGAATCCACACAGGCAGAAGATTCCACCTACCCCTAACCCTTTCCAAGATTGTGGCGTAACTATAAATAAAACAACAGCTGGTATTCTCTCATCTCTTACCTGTAGAGAAGTTGGATCTTCAACAAGGCCTCTGTACATTACCAAGATAAAAAATATTAAATATATACTTAAAGTCATTAATCCAGAATGGCATAAATAAATCCCAAATTAAATTACATTGCAACAAATTTAAAAGGTAAAACTAAGAACAATCATTCCTACTATTAGTAGCGAGAATGGAATTGAGGATATTAGTGCAACAAACTTCACAAAGCACTATCCCCGTTACAGCTTTGTCTACATAAGGAAGTTGTGCCACTTCAACAATAATTTCTAGAAAACTGATGTTAAATCAATGCAACTTTTCTGTCAGTAAGTGTAGATACATGGGGGGTTGTGCTGATTCAACTGAACCAGTTTTCTTATTACTTTAATCAATCAGTGCAAAAACTGAATGTAATGATCACAGGTTCATAGAGTTTAAAGGACAGAAGGGACCATTAGATTAGATCAGCATTTCTCAACGGCTGTGCCGTGACAAGTGTGCCGCAGCCCAGAGGTGAGTGTGTGACAGGCTAGCAGCTTGCCACTGAAAGCCCCCTGCCACCAGAGAGCTGAGGCAGCAAGCCGCAATGCTGGCAGCCTGTCTATGTTATCTGGGCTAACACAGATAAGCTGCTCTGCTCACTTGCGTGTGCCTGGGAGCTGGGGCCAGCCAGTGGCAGAGCATTTTTAAATCTCCCACTCAGCAGCAGGCCAAGGCACTGGCGCAAGGTGGGAAACACTTCGTGGCCCTGGGCTTGGCCATGGAGTGGGTTCCCAACACTGTGGGGTCCCTCTTCGGCTCCAGCAGGTGAGCGTTGCGCATGGGAGAGCAGGGGGGGGTGGAAAATCGGAAGCCAGACGAGACAGGGCTGGTCAGGGGAGAGGAGACGTGGAGCTGGCCGGCTGCCGGATGAGCCTTCGTGTGTCACGCACGGTTGGGAATCCTTCCAGCTGTGTCAAACCCTAAAAAGGTTGAGAACCTCCTGAATAGATCATTTAATTTGACAGGAGCAGATGGCAGCCTGGATACTTAGTTTAATCAGGTTTGTTTTTATTTAGATTAAATTGGTAAGGACTCTGTTTAAATTAAAAAATTAAATAAACAAACTAAAAAGATGTAAGGTACCAAAACAACTGATCCAATGACGCTAAACTTTAGAAAGGGAGATCTCAGTAAGATGAGGCAGCTAATCAAGAATGCCATAAATACAAGAGTACAGGAAGCGGCATCAGAAGGTCTGCCATGAGATTACCTAAAAAAAACAAAATCTCAGAAGGCAAACACACTGCTGGGAAAAAAAAAAAGGAACCCGCAAGGCAAGTAGTACACTAATGGAACAAAATGGCAAGGTAATCTGACCCAAACAGCAATCCTTCAAAATTTGAAAATCTTAACCTAGTGACACCAATAAACAGGAACATAAATTACAGTAGGCAAAATGTAAAAAAATTAGAATGGCTAAAGTAAATTTCAAAGAATAGCTAAAAGTATAAAAAAGAAGAGACTGAGTATATCAAGAGCAGGAAGTCTACAAAATAATCAATCGGTTCATGGGATCTCCCACGTTACAACAGCCATAAAGGAAAATAAAGATATTGCTGAGAAGCTAAGCATAATTTAAACCAAACCAAAATAAGCCACATTTATTCTAATATTAGAGTGTTCACACAGCCTTTCACAGGTGTTTAACTAAAAGATTCGTTATTTTAAAATCATAACTTTTGTTAAACCAATGCATCTTTCCTGTACAGTCAAACTATAAAATAACATGGTTTACCACTTTCACTAACAGTAGATGAGGATTTCCCACCTTCACCCTGACCAAAAGAACCACATACACACATCTCTGTTTGACTTGCACATTTCTCAAAAGCTTTCTGATAAATTAAGGCAAAGTGTGCTACCTGTACTGCAAACAGAAGAGAGAGAACAAAACTATATGTGGTCTGTGGCAAACTGATGTGTTCCTGATGAGGCCAACACCATGCAGACATGATTTTAATTCCCTTATGTTCACTCAAGGCTCTGATACACAGGTACCAAAAAACTGTGAATTAAAACACAGTCAGTTGGATCGTTTACTTATCTTAGAAGAGAAGTACTGGAGAATTAGACACTTTCTTAAAGGTCAACCAAATTCCAAGGAAAAACCATTTTAAAGGGGTCCCAGTTAGAGGGTAACTGCACTGTATCCCTCCATGCATGGTCCTCTCCAAGAGTGACCAACCAGGCCTCAGATACCCAGCAGTCACCCTTCTCCAGGCAGGGACCTTTATCGCAATATCTTCACCCAGACCACCGCCTAACAGCCAGTGCCTATCCAATGCTTTCTCTACAATGGCTATAAACCGTCTATTTCTAGTACTTACAAATGATCACACACTTATTTTTAAGCAAAAGAAAAAAAACCCACATTAGAGAAAACATATAAAAAACAATAAAAGTTCCTATATGCATACTAAAAACATACCAGAGATCGCACATCAATCTTAGGGCCCCTGCACTTAGACACAAGCTCCTGTTTGTTTATTGGATCAGAAAAAAGGCCAGCCCAGTATACACCCAGCATGCTTATATTGAAAACTTTTTCTTTGTCCATTGGTCTCTGAAAAACCCAGAGAGAACGAGTATATGCAAGTTTCCTGGGGAGTGGTACCTCACTGGAAGCATTTATAATTTAAATGACTCATCTTAATCATAAACCTAACACAATATTTGCCCAAAGACAATGGGTTTGCAATATCTGTCACATAAAGTTCTATTAAGATCCAGCCACAGAAGTCTTCCTCCCATGGTAGATGAGAAACTGTTGTAAGGAGAAGACTGCTCACTCAGTCTGTCTTAAATACTAAAAACCATTTATTTACTAACAGTATGCCTATGAAAAGAAAAAAAAAGCTTTGTTGCCAGCAAGAAGTAGTGTCATGTTCACAATATTTTGTCAGTGTGAACTGGACACTATCAAGTTAAAAATAATCATTTAAAAAGAAAAAAATACATAAATGTCTCAAATGAAATAAGCTCAAGAAATGCAGTAGAAACTTATTTATAAACAAAGAATATAATTTAAGGTCAATATGAGATCCCAATTCTGTAAAGGGGGACTACCCACATGAATCCATATTCCCCTCCTGTGCCCAGGAGGGGAGATTTGGTTGTAAGACCAGGGTTCAAACTTAAGTTGCAAATCTTCTTCCACACATTAAAAACAGCACCACAGACATTCAAAATGTTCACTATTAATCATATAATATGCTTTTCATTATTTATGCCATTTGTGCTATTTAAATGATGAAGTGTACAGACAATGTTACTAAGCTAGTCAGTTTCACTCAGATAACCTGTGCTTCAGCAAACCTAGACCACCTAGGTTGTAAGGAGACTTCTTTAATATTATAGAGACTCTTTCAGCTTAGCATTCCAGCAGAAAGACTAACATGTCTACCCATTTTATGCCTTTGTAAAGGCTTACTCCTTCAAAACCCTGAAGTTTGGTCAAAATTTCAAATGAATGGTCCATTAAAGTAACCCTAGCCCAAAGTCTTGAGTTTGCGGTCCATGTAATAAGTTCATTTTAGTCAATACATGTTTAATACCATATGACATATTTATTTATTTATATTATATACTTCAGTTAACCACAAAAGGAAATCTTTTGGTCTCTTCTGAACAAACCTGGAACTATTTTGGGCTTTTCTTTTTCTGAACACTAAGAAAGCTCAGAGACTGAAGTACTGGAAAGTGAAATCATTCAGACAATTCAAAAAACATACTGACCAAAAAGCTTCAAAATCCTTTTGACTACCCTTGATGTCTATTTATTTTTCTGCCTTCAAACTTCTGGAAAACATAGGACTTCACAAAGAATGTGTTTATTTAGAGAAAGTCAATTCTGTGCCTAGAGTGACCAAATGCACTCTAAACCAAAAATATTTGTTTATATTGAGTCAAGGGAAATAGACATACTAGTTACTCAAGGGCTAATATGAAAGGAGAATTAAGACTTGATAAAAGTCTTGATATTGGTTTAACACAACAAGTGAAAGTTTTCTAGAAAGAAGGGTATAAGGGGAGATGTTACATAATAGTCTCAAAATAATGACATCTCAAGCTTCCCAGAGGTTTTGGTCTGTGTTTTGTTTTGTTTTTAAGATGTGGGGAAGGATGGAATAGAAGGAAAAAAATACAGATTTAGGTCTTATATTCACAAGGAAAAGTATGTATTTACCATGGGTTAGCTAACACACACTGACTAATGTATTGTGAGATGTTAGTGTGGATAAGGCAAGTTTGTCAGTGTTTACCTCTGCCTCTTAACACACCTGAAAACACCACATGCCATTTTCCTTGGGTGAACACTTTCAGAACATGCAACTCCTCATCAAAACCTACTCCCTAAATTTAATGTGTCAGAGTATCTACAGAAGTAACCTTTACACTGATTTGAGAAAAACAAACAAGGAGTCCTAAAGAGTAACTTTAGGACTTAACATTTGAGGAGTCTTAATTTGAATTCTTTATAACTAATATTTTTAAATATTTTGTGATAAGCAGTCTTTAAATAGAATTTCCAAATTATATTCAGAAAAATCCTTTTTAAGTATTTCAGGATTTGACTGGTCCCCTGTTGACGTTTACAAGCAGAGCTGGTCAAAATCTTAGGTGTTAGCTACAGGAGGAGACAAAGTTTCCAGATAAACATGTGATTATCAAATTGATAAGCTTTCACACAGCTTGACTCAGCAGAGATCTTTGTTAAGGTGTTTTTCCAACTCTTCATTCCTGGAATTATTTCTCCTGTTACCATCATAATAGGCTTGGAATTTATCATAATAGGCTATAATTCTTGAGATAGTGCTTCCAACTTGAACTATACTAAAGTGCGCATAATTGCTTCATGGATTTGAAACACCAGCTTTTATGTATGCTCATGCCTTACACAGAGAAAAAAAAATGAGCACAAAACTGCTTAGAGATCGATCTCAATATTTAGTCTATTAGAGCACCCTTAAACATTACTTAAGCATACAAAATCTCTGACAGTTATGTCCCATCAGAGACTTCCTATTTTAAATACAAACAGATTGAAACAGAGGTTCTCAAACTTTTTAATCGGTAACCCTTTCACACAGCAACCCTCTTAGTGAGACCCCAATGAACTTGCCCTCCACACTCCCTCTGCTCCGGTTGGCTCCGCACTCCTCTTTCACCCTCAACTCATGCAGGCTCCCTATTCCCCCCCTTCAGGCCTAACACCTACAGACTCCCCACTTCACTCCTAACCCTCACATTCCCCATCCCACCAGTGGAAACTGATCTGCATGCATGGAACAGCTGGTATTAATGCTCTCTCTCCCATTGAATGCTGTTCTTCCATGCACCCATAGGTGCCGGGGGGGAGGGGAGGAGAGGAGCAAGGAGCAACATCAGGGCTACATTACCACTAATTCATTATATTTAACAATAATGTACCAGAGTAATAAACAATATTATTTCAAACAAAAGCATTAACAATGGTTCAAAATAAAGAACAGATATTCTGAAGTTCCAAAGGGGTAGCCGTATTAGTCTAGGTCAGAAAAACAAACAAGAACTCCTGTGGCACTTTTAAAGACTAACAAATTGATGAGCTTTCGTGGGAGAAAAGTCCCACTTCGTCAGACACTTGAAGATGGGGAACTCATGCGATAAATAAATGTGTTAGTCCTTAAGGGGTACATCTACACTGGAGCCTTAGGTCAACTTAAGGAAGGTTAAGTCAACCTACAGACTTCTGCGTCCACATTGGGCTTTTATTAAGTCAATTTAAGTGCTTCCTTAAGTGTACTTAACACCACCTCTTATGGTCGACTTAACACTTAAGTTGACCTCATTAAGTCGACTTAATCCAGTGTAGACAGGGAAAAGCCCTTAAGTCAACCTAACTGACCTCCAGGTCCCCTCCCAGATACCCACAATGCACTACTCCTCCATCGACCTAGCACCTGACAGTGTGGACGCAGGCAGTCAACCGGAGTTTTCAATGTGGACTCTCTAAGTCGACTTAACAAGGTTGACTTTAGATTGACTTAAAGTCAACCTCGTTAGGTCGACTTAACTGACCCTCCAATATACCCAAACCCTTAAAGTGCCACAGGACTCCTAGTTTAGATATTCTAAAGAAGTATTACAGAAATTAGGACATACTATGTCTTCTGAATCATTAATCAAATTAGAACCAGTTTATATTAAAATCAAGCAACGTAGTAACAAAAAGGCAAAGAGTATACAACAAGGGAAAATAAAGTACCAAGAACACTGGTCATCACATATTCTTACACTTATGTAGCATAGTCCCTTTCAGCCATAGGGCTTATAGTGTGTAAGCATTCCATATATGCTATGTGAAAATAATGAATGTGCCATTTTCAGAAGTGCTCGATGCTGTGTTCCCATTTATATAGAGAGTAAAACTCTGACTTAAACAGTGATCAGTTAAGCCAACATGGTTAGTATTTTTGAAAACGTATAGTGTTCGGAGAGGGGGGGTATATGTGTATAAAATCTCTCTCAGACACATACTCTAACTTCTCCCCCATCCTAGATGTTACTTGTATTCCTTGGTTGAAAGTTCTTTAGGGGAAAGACCATGTCTTCATATATTTTTGCACAACCCCTAACACAGTAGGGCCTTAATCATGAGTGGGACTTCTAAGTACTATTACTATAAAGCAATCATTTATTTATATAGCTATTGCTAGTAATCTAACTACATTTATATATAAATACAGGCATGGAAAACACTGTTGTAATGTTGTAACAGCTGTCTTGTTCCACCTCAAAGGTAGTTTACTCTACATACACATACAAAGATGTAAGCCACTTTAAAGGTGAAATATTACTGTTATTCATTGCAATAATTCTGAAAAAGAAAACTGTACCCAAATACATGAGGAAAATGTAAGAAGATAATGCTATAAATTTATCATAAAGCTGATTGGCCCTATCTTTGCCCATTGGGGTTGCTCTTATCCTGGACTGCTTAGAGAGCCTGAAGCTTCCAGTATCCCTACAGTAGGTAGCTCAGTGGGAAGCCCCCAAGGGGAATGGGGTGACACTGGAGATTGGACGGGGAAATGGCTTGGAACTCACCTGCAACTAATTTGCCATTTGTTTAAGACAGCATTTGACATAAGTAGAAAAGAAACATATCAAAATCAAGTTCCAAAGGGGTAGCCCTGTTAATCTAGTTGTAGCCCTGTTAATCTAGTTCAGCAAAACAAAACAAAAAAATTAATCATAGTGAATTTAGCCAGAAAAGCATGACTAAAACTCCTAACAGCTACATGTTGTTTTCTCTATCTAGTACTGATGTTTCTAGGATTTACACTTACTTTATATAAACCTTCAGATACAAAATGGAAATTATACCACTTATAAACTCAGAAAGTTTCGGTAGCATTTTAAAACAATTTACATAATAAATCAGAGCAATGATCCATTTATCCTACAAATTCAATCTCCACCAACGCTCACGATTTCAGCATCACCTCAGAAGTGACACAAATGACAAAGCAGAAAATTATGCACAAGACTACGTCAGCCTTGAAACTAGAAAAAACAGGACTTAATTTAGGAAGCTGCTCTTAAAACATGCTCAATAGTGAATAACTTCCGAGATTTTAGAAAACAGTTTGAGTCTGAAATTACTGAAAAAAATCAACGGAATACAATTAGTTTACATCGTCGTAAGAAATATAAAACAAATGTGAGTGTGAAGACAACAAAACTGTATAATTTCAATGTACAATGTGAAGTTTAAGAGTATGGATGTTTCCTTCAAGACACCCTCTCTTCTGTTGAAAACAATCCATCCAAACTCCGGTGTATGCTTATACTTAAGAGTGCAAACACTACTAGTCAAACATCAATCATTTACACATAGTACCTTAAATGCAAAAACTGCTTTAAATAATACAAAGCTAGTCTCTCTCTTCCCCAAAGGATATACTATTTAGCAATGTAAACAAAACAGAGCAGGTAATGGAAAGCTAAGCGGTGAGCAGAAAGACAAAAGTTTGATTCATAGAAGAAAGGTGTTTAAGAGAAGATTTTTTGTATAAGAAAATTGTACTTTGGAGACCAGAAAGACTATCCAAGAGTAGGACCACAAAATCTAACTTCCCAATGTGAATGCTATCAAACTGAGAAAACTGATCATCATCCACTGTTCCAAATGTAAATCAGAACCAGAGTATTATGAAACAGCCATATAAACAGTTTCAGCTGTGACGCATTTGCACATTAAATTACCACAAGAAAAGTCAGAGAACATAGGGTTAAAATCAAAGTGAACAAATGATTCTGAAAATGAATCTAAAGAGCATTTAGCCATTAAAACTTTTGTCTACTTCCTCCAATTACT
>ML685887.1:2141949-2156340 GCA_007922175.1 Pelusios castaneus | reverse complement strand
CGGCAGGGGGGAAATGGGGGCAGGCGGGGAGGAAATGGAAATGGGGGTCAGGCGGGGGGGAAATGGGGGCCGGCCCTGCCTGGGGGGGACCGGGACCGGGGAGAGGCGGCCGGTCTCCCGCGGGCCTCCCCTGCCCGGCGCAGCCCAGCGCCCCTTACCCATGCTGCGCCCGCCCGCCCGGGCCGGTGGGTCCGTCTCCTCCCGCCGCGCTCAGGCCGGGCTCGGCGGCTCCATCCGGCCGCGGGGTCGGAGCTGCTGCTACAGCCGGCGGGGCCCCGAGGCAGCGGCCGCAGCCTCCCCTGGGCGAGTCCCGCGCGGGCAGGAGCCTGGCAGCGCCGCTCCGGCTCCGGCTCCGGCTCCGACTCGGCTCCGCTCCGGGCGGGGGGCGGCGGCGAAGGCGCCACATCCCGCGAGAGCTCAGCGCCCTCCTCGCGCCGGGCCGGGCCGGGCTCTGCACATGTTGCCAGGTGCGGTGACGTGGGGCCCGCCCCGGCCGGGACCACACCAGAGGGGGGCCGCGACCCCCGGCCCTGTCCCCCCCCCAGAACTCAATTCCGCCCGCCCAGGACCTGGGGGAAGAGATCCCCCGCACACGGGGCGGGACAGTCCCCTCCCCCCCTCCACACACACAGGGGTCAGTCCCCTCACCCCCCATCCACACACACAGGGGGACAGTCCCCTCACCCCCCATCCACACACACAGGGGTCAGTCCCCTCACCCGCCATCCACACACCACACACAGGGGTCAGTCCCCTCACCCCCCATCCACACACACAGGGGTCAGTCCCCTCACCCCCCCATCCACACACCACACACAGGGGTCAGTCCCCTCACCCCCCATCCACACACCACACACAGGGAGACAGTCCCCTCAACCCCCTATACACAGGGGGGGACATTCCCCTCACCACCACCACCACCCCCAGATCCACACACACAGGGGGGACATTCTCCTCACCCGCCCTCCACATCCGCACTGGGGGACATTCTCCTCACCCCCCCCCCCCACATCTACACACAGGGGGACATTCCCCTCACACACACACCCCAACACCACACACAGGGCACATATACTCACATGTGAGAGAACATCCACCCATGCACAAGAGAACCCCACCCACCCTGGGAGATCCACACTCAAACTGAAAGTCTGTCTAGATCCACAAAGTCTGTCTAGATCCACACTCAAACAGAAAGTCTGTCTCCCTACACACAGGGAAAGCCATACTCGCAAGATAAATTCTCCTTCCCCCCTACACACATACATGCACAGAGCACTGACTCCCACATATTAGAGAGCCCCCCGCCCCCCCCAAGTGAGATCCACACTCACATAGAGAAAGTCTCCCTACTTGCAGGGAAAGCCACACACACAAGAGAACTCCCCCACCACCATCACCACGCACACACACGCAGGAGTTCTCCCCCACATACAAGAAATTCTGTGTCATTCCCTCCCCCCCGACACACACACACTGGAGGGTGCCACATACACACACACAGGAGATGTACATGCGCACATACAAGTGATTTTCAACTCCCGCTCCTCTGTATGGCAGTATGAGGGGGTGGGAGGTTTATTGCTAGATTGCCACCGCCACATCTGACTGTGTGATACTTATTTGAAAAAAAAAATTATCCCTTTCATAGGTTTTAAGGCCAGAAGGGAATTTTACGATCTTCTCTTCTAATAGCAGCAGACCTAGAATTTCACCACGCAAGTCCTGGATTTAGCCCAATTATTCCAAGGTCTGCACCTAAACACGGATTAGAAGGGAGCCCTTTGGAGAGTCCAGATCTGAGGACTAGAAATGTTCTAAACTTGAACAAATATTCTCAGCTTCTGCAATTACAAATATTTGGTTCTGGTAATTCCAGAACTATCTGCATGCAACTCACTTTCAGCAATGCCAGGTTGTTCCCTTCCTTAAGAAAAATAAATAAATTTGTTAGTTTTTAAAAGTGCCACAAGATTTCTTCTTTGTTTTGCTGAACTAAACTAACGCAGCTACCCCTTTAGAACTTCCTTAAGAACTGATGCTTGAGTTTCCAAACTTGTTCTCTCTCCCAGCAAATTTTCTGTGTGAGAGCAAATCCAAGGGCAAGTCTACACTGCAAAATTAAGTTGACCTAAGTTACGTTGAGGTACAATCACTGCAGGAATTAAATCACTTTTGTATGTCTACACTATGCTTGTGTAGGCAGTGTGGGTCCTCACCAGGAGTGCTTGCACTGATTTAACTGTTCGTGTAGGACATTGTGGGATGGCTTCTGAAAGGCAGCAACAGTCAATGTAGGCCCTGTGTACACTCAAAAAAATAAGTTGACCTAATATAGGCAGATGTCCACACTACGGCTCTCAGGGCGGTGGAGTTATTAAGTCAGTATAGTGGGCAAGTTCTATCAATGGGAGCAACATTGTAGTGTAGATGCTTACAGCACAGGGGTGTACACCTGGGGTGGTGGTGAGGGGAGCAACCAGAGCATTATCTGGCCCTCCAGTAATCGGTGGGCAAGGCACTGAGTTCCTCCACTCCTCCAGAGCCCCGGCAGGGTGGTCTTATACTCCTGAGTTCCACCACTCCTCCAGGGCCCAGCAAGGAGGACACGCAAAGCTCTTCTGTTCCTCTGGAGCCCTGGTGGGGATGGCATGCATGCCTCCAAGGCCCCAGAAGGAAGGATACAAAGTCTTCTGTTCCTCAGGGCGCTGTGGGGGGAGCACTGGAGTTTAAATTCCTGTACATGACTCTATTACAGAGTTAGGTTGACATAAACTGCCTTAGATCCATCTAACTCTGCAGCATAATTTTAGCAGGGGGTTGGACTAGATGACCTCATAAGGTCCCTTCCAGCCCTATGATTCTATAGACCAGATCAAGAATCATAGAACTGGAAGCAGGGCCATCCCTAGGGGAGAGCGAACAGGGCGATTGCCCCTGGGCCCTGCGGTTACGTGGGCCCCACACTGTGCCACTCCCGGCGGGGCAGTGCGGGGCCCACACGCGCCGCAGCCCCTCCTCCCACAGCCACCCCGCTGCCTTTGGCAGCGAACCGGGGCAGGCCGGCCCTCCCCGCCCCCAGGGTGGAGCAGGCAGGCCCAGAGGTGGAGCACATGGGGCCTAGCCTCTGGGCCGGCCGGCCCACACAGGGCCCGGGCCCGGCTCCCCCTGCAACAGGTGGCTTCCGGGGCCTGGGCCAGAGCCGGCTCCCCGCGCCGGCAGCCTCCCCACGCTCCCCATCAGCATGGGGGTGGGGCCCCGCTTCGGCCAATTGGCCCTGGGCCCCACTCCCCCAACGGGACGGCCCTGACTGAAAGAACCATAAGAGGTAATCGAGTCTGGTCCTCTGCAGTCAGAGCCATGCCCCCTCACTGTGATGTTCTCGCGGTACTAAAGCTAGAAGGGGAAATTTTTGTATGGGGCAGTGCAGGGTGGAGGGAGGCTTTGGCCCATCTGGAAACAGGGCAAACAAGCAACAAGTAGTGGCCCCAGGCCCTCAGGTGGAGCAGAGCAATGAAGAGCATGTTGGGGTTCACAGGCATGGGGTGAGCATCCACAGGGTTCCAGGACTCACGGACAAGGGGAGAGACCTGACAAAGTCCAAGAGTTCACAGGCAGGAAGTGAGCACCAGCGCTATTACCCCAAGAATGGGGTGAGCATTGAGGGAATAAGGGGACCCGACCCTCCCCTACTCCATCCGGTCCCAGCCCAGGGCCCTGACACTAGCGACGTGTTCCACCACCAAGTCATCAGGTCTTCAGCCAAAACGAGCTGACACAGCTTCAGGTCACAATACAACCAGACTAGCGTCTGGTTCTCCTGGGCCTCTTCCTGCCCCCTTTCCCTTGAGTAGCCAGGCCTCTGGATCACCATCCGGTACCTTGGGGAAAACCACAAGTGGTAACCCCAACAGCTCCGCAGACCACAGGCAGCAGGAAGCTCCGGGAACTGCTTCAGGTCCTAGGCAGCAGGTAGCTCCAACTCAAGAGTCAGGCAGGGGCAGCAGTAATGGGGCCAGGGGAGAAATGACCTTCTCCTCTGGCAGCTCCCACCAACTCAGCTAGAGGGCTAGCTTTTTGTACTTCCTGTCCTGCCCCTCTGCTAACAATCAGGCAGGCAAGGGTGTCCTGGTTCCACCCGCTAGGGTTTGGGCCCTTCCTACTTGTCCGGCAACATCCCTGTCCATCAGCCCTGCCCCCTCACTACACGCACAGCCCCTGAAGTCCTACTCCCAGGTTCTGGGGCGGGGTTAGCTTTTCTTGTCTAAGCATGACAGACCATTGGCATTTACATTTTCCTTACCCGCAATGCAAAACGGAGCAGTGTGAGGTACCTCCTCATGAGTCGTGCATTGGTGTCCTTCACAGTCTGGAGCAACTTGACGGGATACTATGATAAAGAGGCCCCCCAGGAGGTAATATCAGAGACCTTTGACTACCCATTTGACAGCCAAAGCCTCCTTCTCAGTGTCACACTGTTGCAAACATAGCAAACATCATTCTGAGATGTATTAGCAGCTGAGTTGTAAGTAAGCAAGACACAGGAAGTAATTTTTCTATTCTACTCTGTACTGGTCAGGCCCTAACTGAAATATTGTGCCCAGTTCTAGGTCTCACATTTTGAGAAAAGTGTGAACAAACTGGGGAGAGTCCAGAGGGAAGCAACAATTTTTAAAGATCTAGATTAGAAAACATGACCTATGAGGGAAGATTGAAAGGGTTGGGTTTGTTTAGTCTGGAGAAGCGAAGACAGCATGTGATAATGGTTTTCGAGTACATAAAAGGCTGTTACAAGGAGGAGAGTGAAAAATTGTTCCCATTAGCTTCTGAGGAATGGGCTTAAATTGTGGCAAGGGAAGTTTAGCTTGGACATTAGGAAAGACTTCCTAACTGGTAGGATAGTTAAGCAATGAAACAAATTGCCTAGGGTAGTTGTGGAATCTCCTTCATTGGAGATTTTTAAGGGCAGGTTAGACAAACACCTGTCAGGTATGGTCTATAATGGCTTGAGTGCAGGGA
This sequence comes from Pelusios castaneus, assembly GCA_007922175.1. Lineage (NCBI taxonomy): Eukaryota > Metazoa > Chordata > Testudines > Pelomedusidae > Pelusios > Pelusios castaneus. The sequence goes on along the minus strand of ML685887.1, from coordinate 2,151,321 downwards.
ACTGAACTAGATGACCTCTCAAGTTCCCTTCCAGTCTTATACTTCTATGATTCTACTTTTCCTGTCCCTGAACAGTGATAAGCAATGGTAATGGAGTAGAGCAGGAAGGAAATGGATTCTCAGTAAAGGACTTTAGGAGAGACACGTGGGATCATGAGGGATGCAGATAACTGTAATTTGAATGCCACTGGGTTGACTAGCTTTCTAACATCACCCACGCCTGCAATAGTCCAGCTGCAAATATTGTTGGCCTTCCTGGCATAAACCTCAATTGGTCCTCACTTACTTGGACATGATAGCTCCCTCCTGAAATCTTCTCTGTGTGATTCTTTCCAGACATTTCAGCATGGGACTCATTAACTTGACAGGTCAGTATGACAGACCATGGTAGAATACAACCAGTGGGAGCTGAGTCACGCCGGCCCTGCAGCCACACCCTGAGTGTCTGTGTGTAACTGGGGGCTGCCAGCTACTGGCTCTCACCAAGCTTTGGTTATATGGCAGGTGACCCCAACATACTCCTTAGCTCCAGATTTTCCCCCAGAAATGTGTCATTCAGCCCTTTCCTGGATAGTACAAATATAATAAGGCTGTTATTCCTTTATGGGAATAATATATCAGTTTATTATTTTAAGAAGAATTACCCAGGCACTTCAATTTAGATACAATGGATTAGGATTAGACAAAACAGTAAAACAAGTTTATTAACTACAAAGAGATTTTAAGTGAGTGCAAGGAATGGCACATACAAGTCAGACATGGTTACAAGAAAAATAAAGAAAAAATGTTTACTACTACCTCATTTAAATTATATTAGATTCAAGCAAAATTTTTCACTACATACTTTTGGAAAGCTTCCTGACCAAACTCTTCAGATCAGGACCTTCCCCCAATGTCCAACAGTTGTTTCCTTTTTTCCTCAGGTGTAGAGAATGTCACAGGCAAAGGAGGGGGTAGGAGTATCTTGGGAGTTTGCCCCTGTGCCGTTCTCTGGATTTAGGGGACCATTTATAATATTTTATCATCAATATGTCCATATTTACAATAATCCATATGAGATATGTCATATTGGGTACCAATAGAAAGGTTATAATTTGCTAAGAATGATTATTTTGTGTATGTGTAAGTGTCATATTTGTATTAAAAGTTATGAATATGTTTGTTATATCTGTATTTCAACTTGTGATGTGCTTCTGGGAAGCACCGTGGTCCTTTATGGCCTATGAAGGAAGCTCACTGGTATAGTGGGCCTGGGAGGAAACCTGATGAGTCACTAGGGTTTGTCCATGTGACTTTAGTCTGCATTTTGTTTTGTAAAAATTCCACACAGCGGGGGGAAGGCCAGAGGTGATAAAAGGGGCAACAGCATCACCTCTATTTTGTCTTCAGTTTTCTTCAGTGTGATCTTTCAGCCAGCACCTACCTCTGGATTTATTCATCTACAACTGAAGCTGTGAACAATGGACTGAGACCTATCCAGGTACTGGGTGTTTACCAGAGGACCTATACAAACCTGCAAACTCCAAATTCTACCAAGGACTTGCTTTACATGGACTTTTAATCTTTGTATGTATGTGATTTACTTTGACCTTTAACATTTCTCATAGTTAGTTTCTTTTCTTTTTATAATAAACCTTTAGTTTTAGTTACTAAGGGATTGGCTGGCAGCATGGTATTTTGGGTAAGATCCAAACCAATATTGTTCTGTGTAATGTGGCTGGCCCTTTGGGGTCAGGAGAAACTTTTTCAGTAAAGAGCTTGGAACTTTAAGAAACTTATCTCTTTGCTACACACAGTGGCTGTTTGGGAACCAGCAGCTGAAGTGCAGTAAAGGGGACTGAGAATACTTTGCTAAGGCTTCTTCATAACCAGCGAGGGGAATCAGAAGCATTGTTTGTAACTGGTTGGGGAAGTTTAGCTCCAGGTCACCTACCAGTGCTGGGAAAATCTGCTCTCCTTTTTGCAGCCTACCATGATATTTGCATTTTCATATGGTTATCCCAGGAGGTCTGGGTCACAGCACCTTCTTTTTATAGTTTTAATCTCCCACCTGAAAAACATTTCTAGCTGGAAACTAGGAGACAAATGTGGAGAGCAGCGCCGTCCTTTGGTGGGGGAAAGTGGGGTGACCATCCCGGGCCCCAAAATTCCATGGGTCCCCCGCTGCCAGCAGGGCAGCCCGGGGTGCCTGCACCACAGGCCCCCTTCCCAATTTGTGCTGCTCCCTCCCCTGCCCCCGCTGTCTTCAGCAGCAAGCCAAAGGCAACGGGTGGGGAGGGAAGGGGTAGAAGCACAGAGCAGTGCCTCTGGGCCAGTCTGCCCCTCCCCTCCTTCCGGACAGCCCTGGTGAAGGGATGCCTCTGCTAGGTTTCTTCTTAGCTGTTTGAGCTTCCTTTGTTTTCCCTTCCTCCTTAATGACTCTGTTTACTGCTTAAATCGAAATTAAGGCAAACACACTCCCTTTATTCAAGACAAACCTGTTTGACCAGTTTGGGGCTACAGGAGTTCAGAACATGTCCTCTTAACATCATAGAGTTCACATACTCTGTTGTTGCACATTTCATCAGGAGAATACTGATCAGCAAATTATTAGTTTTCAAGTGATACTTTACAAAATACAAAGATTATTACAAAGTATATTGTACAAAGGTTATTCCAACAGTGTGTAGGATGTGAATACAGAGGTGCATTCCATCACAGTCCGTCAGTAATTAATACATTCTTGCGTATCTCCTTTACACTTAGAGATAGGGACCAATGTGGTCTTGCATTTTTCTAGTATGGAGAATGAAGCTGTAAAAGTTAGTCATCACCACTCCCTCATGGCCTAATTCTTTAAATGCCTTAGTTGGTGCACCATCCAGTCCCACTGCCTTCCCACATTTCATCATCTTTAGCACCAGTTGATGCTAGGCCTTATAAGGTTGTTACTTGCACGTACTTCTCTCAGGTGTTTCTTTGCATCTGCTTCACTGAGCAGTTCTCATAAAAACACGGCCACCAAACAATACCCTTTCTTTTTCATCTTTGACAAGCGTCACAGCATCCAAGTCCTCCGTGCTTCCTTACTGAATCTTAACTAATCTAAACATTCCTTTTCCCCCTTCCTTTGTTATAAATCCTGCATAGAAGGCTTTGATTCCTGATCCCTTTTTGCTGTTTTTTTTAGCCACTTTTATTCCTCATAATGTTCTTACTTTTTGCCATTGCTTCAACCTTCTACTATTCTATTGCCTCCTGCACATGGCTGAACCACCACCATGTCTCCTGGCCCAGACATTTCCCTTCTTTCATTTGGCCACAGACAGCTTGGGACTTTCTGTAATATATCTGCATATTTCCCCCAAACTTTGTTGGGATCATCCTGATTGGTTTGGTCATTGTCCAGCCTTTGTAGAACCTCATCCTTAAAGCTCAGACTAAATTCCCTACCCAAGAGCCTGCACAGTTTCCTGTTTTCTTCCCCAAGCCTGCTATTGTCCACTACTAACCTTTTCACTTGGAAGTCCATTACAAACAATCTGTGTTGCTTTGCAATGTGCTCTCCCAGGATCATTGCCAGTCTTCCACATTTTTTTAGATCTTTTTTGCTTGTCAGGAAATAATCAATCTCAGACCTGCTAGCATCACTCGTATGTAATTAAATGCTCCTCTCTCTTTATAAAGTATGTATTAGCAACAGGTAGGCTATAGACTCTGGCTAACACTAAGATTTCTTTATCAGCTTCATTTCTGGTTCCAAAGCCTTGCCCTCGGTGACAATCACTGTAGCCCTCGCGGTGTTCTCCCACATGTCCATTGAGATCTGCTCTAATAATCAATCATTCAGCTTGTGGTATTTCACTTATCGCTTGGTCCAGCACTACCTGGAATTCCTAATTCTCAATCATACAGCCAATCTGCGGCACATAGCTTCAAAAAAACATTAAATATTTGTTCTCTGCTCAATGCTGTTTTAACTTTCATTAGCTGGTCACTCTTCCATGGAATGCCAATGACCTTACCCTGTATTTCGCTATGATTATTCCTACCCCCTTCCTCCTAACTACTGAGCCATAATGCATTATTTTATATGCCGCTCCAGTGTTCGTGGATTTAAACCCCTTCCATTTTGTCTCTTGTGTTCCCACATTCTGGGAAGCCAGCATAGCTTGGCTTCACTTTAGCCACATATGCCCAGAATGCAGTAGCCTTTTCCCCTTTTCCAAAGCTGTGGAGTTCAAGTCTCTTCTCCTAGGTGGACTTCCTACCATGGCTAATGACCACTGTCTGCCCGGAGAAATCTGATTATAAGGTGCCAGAAACTTGCCTTTCACACTTCCACTTCCAGTTAAGAGCACCTCTGCCACAAGAAGGCAAGTGAAAAGCTTTTAGCGGTCAGAGGCTATGTATTATGTTGACCCCATAAGGAATTTCCTAAGGAGTGAGAGTTCATTCTCAAACGCACCTCAATCTTGACAGCTCTTTAGTTGTAAAATATTGGACACCTCAGCCATGACCGATTGTAACTAATTAATACAAAGCTATAAACAGTAGAGAAATAGAACCTCCTCCGATAGGCTGGATTGATGCTCATAACAAATATTAAATATGCATAGGTATGCATGAACAGTGCATCCAAATATGCAACTCAAAAAATATTTTATTACATCTAAAAACAAAGTTTGGTTTGTTTGCCATGCAGAGACACTGCAATGGATTAACTTAAGCCTAAAAGAAAGAGAGAGAGAGAAAAACAAGCTGTGGTTTTCATTTAGAGACACATTCCCTGTTTAGTAAACAGCAGCCACCCTCTGCTTTTGGCTATCCTTTGGCAGGGATAGTGGAGGATTCCCTGATATTAACGTTTAGCACAAAGAAATCCCACCTTTCAGAGGTGCTAATGATTTCATCAGGAGCCTGAATTTATCAGCAGCTGTGGTCTTCATTCTTTCTGGCTTGCAGCTGTAGAAATAACTGGGAAGCCGATATTGTTTTACGGTAGCACAGCATGCTCTGAGTAGGAATCAGATGCCTCTACATTAGGGGTTTGCATCAGCAAAACAACATCAGTCCAGCTACACTGGTACAAATTTCTCTAACATAAACACGGATCTAAGTTCCAACTGAATGGTCTGCGTATCTTCAAACTATGATCCACCTGCAAACACCTGCATGTCTACTAAATGCACTACAGCTATCAAGATGAAGCTTGGAGCCAGGACAGACCAGGGGCAGCTCACAGAAAAGACTGAATATCTTGGCTGTGCTCAAAAAACTATATATAGTAGCTTATTTTAAGTAGAAGTGCAAAAAAAGAGCCCTATGTCTTGAGCTCCTGGACACACAGACCGAACACTTGCTCCAATAACTTGAATGACATATTGGAAGCAACTCCTGGGAGTCCCTGGTGCTTGTTTGTAGGTTTAAATTTTTCTTTATTAGGTTAAAAAATCCAAACCATACCTGAATAGTACATTTCATTACTACAATAGTCTTCATTTCTGATGTCAGGACAAAGGAATGCAAATATTCCAGTCTATTGCTTCATACTTTTTGTTTCTTATTCCATGCCTAACAGGTGGGGGTAATCCCTTTCATGGAGGAACCCTTTCTAAATACCACTTACCCATCCCTGTCAGAGAGACTCATTCCTTAAACTTATAATAGCACTTCGGAAGTACTTTTTCCCTCCCCTTTAGAATGGACCGGTATTGACTAAATGTGTCAGGATTTAAAAACAAAAAACCACCACCTGGGGGAGGATACATTATTTCCTTTCCCAGCTGCAAGGTCTTCATTCCATTCTTCACCTCAAATTACACTAGTTGAAAACTGAGCTGGGCTAACAATATATTCAGTAAACCTAGACTTGAAGTACAAACACTTTCAGGAAGGAACAGCAATTTCACAGAAGATTTTCTTTCCTTCTTCCTTTGGTCGGATTATTGAAAACGTGTTTGTCCAATGGCACTCTGATCTGACTTGGGGCCACTGGACACTAATGCAACGGAACTAGTGAGTGGAGTAAAAATAGTAGCTTTTTAATTTTTTTCTTGAAAAAAACCTATTTTATTAAAATCAAAATTCAGACATTTTTGACCAGCCCTGATTAATATTAAATAACTTCTCTGTTAATACAGATGAATTGATTCCACAGAATACCCAATACACAGGTTATAGAATTGGGTGTAGGCAGGGTTTATTTTGTGGAAGACCCTGGTTAAAGCATTAGCAACACATCACTGGCTTGTTTTAGCTATCATGCAGCATAACAGAACAAAGAAAAATTTCACCAGCACAAATTTTCCACCTACATTCCTGCAGGCTTAGGTATGCCACCCCTCAGGGCACCAGCTGACTGCTGCTAACAAGGCTCATCAGCTTTCCTATAAAAAGCAACAGATCCACTCTCCCCTGTTAGCAGAGAGCAGGGCTACTTGGTTGTTTTTATACCTGTCCCTGACAAAGGGGCCCATTACAGCATTTTGCAGTCTAAAGGGCAGAAAATCAGTTTCTGAGACATTTAGCTGCCAAGGGCTGAGTGTTGTGTCTCTGCGTTTCCCCTTCGACAGCTGACAACGTCATCTGCAACAACAACCCAAAGGAGAAGAGGGGCCATAGCTCCCATTCTACAAAAACAGCACAGATTTCTGAATTCACATCTTGGCAAGTCAACGTGCCTTTCGGTTCAGATAATTCCTGTGGAGAGAGAGGTCACTCTGGATTTTCTTGACCACGATGGGGGAGGGGTATATGGCTAAGCAAGAACATCACAGCAGGGACATTGCATGTATTCAGTGGATTGCGGCACTGCCTATGCCCTCAGTGGTTTGGCCAGGGGAAAGTGGAGGAAGACGGGAGTAGCGCGTTGGTACCCCACTTAATCTCTGCCTCAGATTACTGGATCTGCACCAATGTTCCCTCTAAGGTTTGGCGGCTTGTGTGCAAAATTTTCAAGCCGTGTGCAAAACTTTTTCTGAATAAAATTTTTGTGTAAACTCACACGACAGAAATTATAGGCATTAATTGAAGTTAAAGTAATTGTAAATAGAATTAATTAATTGTGTTTAATTGAATTTGAATGAATTTTGAATTGAAATTTAATTTTTAGAAAGGTTTTTATTTAAAATTAATTTTTTAAAAGTTTTTTTTAAGGAAGGAAGGAAGGAAGGAAGGAAGGAAGGAAGGAAAAAGAGAAGGAAGGAAGAGAGAGAAAAAGGAAGGAAGAGAAAAAGAAAGAGAGAAGGAAAGAAGAGGAAAGAAGGAAGAGAAAGAAGAAAAGAAAAGAAGAAAGAGGAAGGAAAGAAGAGAAAGAAAGAAAAAGGAAGACAAAGAAGGAAAAAAGAGAAAGAAGGAAGAGAAAGAAAGAGAGAAGCCAAGGCCGCTGGCGGGGGAGGACCCTACCGCGGCCTTGGGAAGCCGCTGGTGGGGCGGAGCAGACCCCAGCCCCGGAGGCTGATCCCGGCCCCGTGCTGGGAGGCCGAGGCCGTCAGATGAGCCCGGCCCCGGCCCCGACCCTGGGCCGGGAACTCGAGGCGCTCGGCGGGTGGAAGCCCGCTGTGGCCGCAGCCACCCCGCTGCCCCGGCCGTGTGGGGCAGGCAGGCAGGCCCATGCACCTGAGCCAAGCCTGAGCCTGCCTGTCCCACCCTGGGGGCGCGGAGGGCCAGCCCAGAGGCTGGGTGCAGGCCGGGTCTGCTGCGGCAAAGCTGCAGCCCCGGGGGTCTGGAGGCAGCGGCGGGGGCTGCCGGGCTGCGCGGGGGTCCATCACTGCTGCGCGGGAGGTGCGATGGCCGCTGCGCAGCCGCGCACCCATGCAGCTTAGACGGAACACTGATCTGCACTCCCAAAAACTGTTCACAATCCCAGAACAGCCAGAGGATAAGATAATCAAGCAGAGAAACAGTATTTACTTCACTGCCATCAGGAGGCTTCGGAGTTAGTGACTCACTGAGGTGGGTGAGAGCAGTTCACAGCCATGTGGCAGGGTGCTGGCCCAGAGAACACCCATTATGGAGCAGCATAGTACTCAGGCATCCTGCCCTCAGCGCATACCTGGTTCTCCCGGTAACTTATTCACAGCCCTGAGTACTTGAAGTAACCTTGCCCTTCCTCAGACCTAATTTATTATGGCTTTATAAAATACAATCTCCTTTGGCCCATTGGCTCCAAACCCTTCTCTCTCTTGGGCTTCCAATACATTCTTGTTCCAAAGCATCAGGGTCTCGGTTCCCTCCAAGCCAGGGAGCTCTGCCAGTCCGACTGCCTCTCTGCAGAGTCGTCCCACCAGTCTTCTCTTGCCCTAATCCTTCAGGGGCTCCTCAGCCTTCCTTCCTGGGGCTGCCCTGTGATTCGAGCAGGCTTTCCCAATAGACTGCTTTCCCTTCTGGTTCCCATCTCAGGGAACCTCAGTCTTCCTCTGCAGTTCTGCCCATCTTCTTCTCACCTTCTGGAGGAGGGGAAAGAGGGGCTCCAGGGAAGTTGCTATGACAACAGGTACCTAAAGCAGGACACCGTAGGTATGTCCACATAGCCCATGACAGCAAGCCTTGCAGCCCAGGTCAACAAACTCAGCTTTGCACTAGTGCTTTGAAAACAGCTGCAGAAACAGCACTTAGACGCTGTGGCTTGGGCTGGACCTCGGGGTCTAGGCACTCAACCACCCCCAATCCTGGGGTTCAGAGCCCAAGTTTTACCCTGGTAGCATGAGCCCCACGCTGTTACCCTGAGATGGCTCTCTTTGCACTCATCCAGTGTACAGCCCCGCATCAGCTCACTGCAAAACTATTTTTCCCAGAACTGTCCTCACCCCACATGCCCTGGAATCATGAGCCAAGCAGCATGTAGCCTGGGGTTTCGGCAGCAGCTCGGCCAGAGGTCCCATGACTGCTGCTGAGCGTTAACAGTCCTTCTAATCAGGAGGCCCGGCACTGCGCATGGACCTCGGAGGGGGGCAGCTGTATTGCTTATAGTTTCCTATCCCCGTTGTGGATATGCTACTGGACTGGCCCATCTGCTTCATTTTCTGTGTGGAGACTGATGATATCCTGGCCGTGAGATGCCCAGCATCAACTTGTGAAAGGAGAGAAGTCTTGTGTCAGCCCCCTTAAGCCCTTGACAGGGCACAGATGACACTGTGAGCAGATTAGCTCTGTGCTCTGGTGCCAAAGTGATGGGCTTGGTATAAAAATGTAGCCAGCCAGAAACTTGCACTGTTGCTGTATCATGCATGGGCCATTCAGAGGACTCCTCCGAGGCTTCAATTTGGCATCTTTCCCAAGCACTAAATTCTTACCAAGAAAACAATGCAATGAAATGTAAAGGAAAATTTACCAGAGCAGTGACAGGAAACCCGTTCAGCCACAGTGCCATGATGAGCCTCGTTTCTAAGG
>ML685887.1:2122170-2140675 GCA_007922175.1 Pelusios castaneus | reverse complement strand
AGAAAAACAAACAGAGTCTTGTAGCACTTTTAAAGACTAACAGATTTATTTATCTCATGAGCTTTCAAAGCGCCTGATGAAGTGGGATCTTCTCCCATGAAATCTCATGAGATAAATAAATCTGTTTGTTACTCTTTAAAAGCGCCACCAGACTCTCCATGATAATCAAGACAACAGAGTCTTGTGTCACTTTTAAAGACTAACAGATTTATTAATTGCATGAGCTTTCGTGGGAGAAAATCCCACTTCGTCAGACGCTTTGAAGATAGGAAAGTTACAGAGTGGGAGGAAATTAAATGCAGGGGAGTGTATGACATAGCATCAGGTCAGGCTGTAACAGCAAATCAAAGTAGGTGTCAGGATTCAAAACACTGGGGAACAGCACATAGAGGAGGGGGGAGGTCAATTCACTTGATGTAATGCGAGAAAAATCCATAGTCCCTGTTTAACCCCAAGGCAACTGAGTCAAATTTGCATATAAGTTCGAGTTCTGCAGACTCTCTTTGAAGCTGTGATTTGTTATTCATCTGTTTCAACACAGCTATTAACAAGTCGTTAAGGGAGTGAGCAGGGAGGTTGAAGTGTTCCCCTACAGGTTTTTCAGTATTGCAGTTTCTGATGTCAGATTTGTGTCCATTGATTCTTTGGCGCAGAGACTGTCCTGTCTGTCCAAAATATAAGGCAGAGGGGCATTTCCGGCACATGATGGCATAAATCACATTGGTGGATGAGCAGGTGAACGAGCCCTTGATGGAGTAGGTGGCTTGATTAGGCCCTGTGATGGTGTCATCAGTGTAGATATGAGGGCAAAGTTGGCAGCGTGGTCTGCTGCAGGGCTGTGTTCCTGCTTTAGTGTTTCTGCTCTGTGATCTGTAGTTGCTGGTAAGTATCCTTTTAAGATTAGGGGGCTGTCTGAAAGCAAGGAGAGGTCTGTCTCCCAAGGCTTGAGAGAGTGAGGGATCATCTTGTAAAATAGGCTGTAGATTTTTGATGATGTGTTGAAGAGGTCTGGCTTGGGGGTTGTAGGTGGTGACCAGTGGCGTTCTGTTGTTGTTTTTCATGGGCTTCTCCTGCAGTAGTTGACTTCTGGGTACCCGTCTGGCTCTATCAATTTGTTTCTTCACTTCTGTGGGTTTGTACTGTAGTTTTAAGAATGCCTGGTAGAGATCCTGAAGGTGTCTGTCTCTGTCTAAAGGGTCAGAGCAAATGCGGTTATATCTTAGGGCTTGACTGTACACAATGGATCGTGTGGTGTGTCGAGGATGGAAGCTCGAGGGATGTAGATAACTATACCGATCAGTAGGTTTGCGGTATAGGGAGGTCTTTATGTGCCCATCGCTAATTTGCACTGTAGTGTCCAGAAAGTGGATCTCTTGTGTGGAGTGTTCCAGGCTAAGTTTGATTGTGTTGTGGAAATTGTTGAAATCTCTGTGGAATTCTTCAAGGGCATCTTTACCATGGGTCCAGATGATGAAGATGTCATCAATATAGCGTAGGTACATCAAGTGAATTGACCTCCCCCCTCCTCTATGTGCTGTTCCCCAGTGTTTTGAATCCTGACACCTACTTTGATTTGCTGTTACAGCCTGACCTGATGCTATGTCATACACTCCCCTGCATTTAATTTCCTCCCACTCTGTAACTTTCCTATCTTCAAAGCGTCTGACGAAGTGGGATTTTCTCCCACGAAAGCTCATGCGATTAATAAATCTGTTAGTCTTTAAAAGTGCCACAAGACTCTGTTGTCTTTCTACAATAGACTAACACGGCTACCCCTTTGGAACATGATAATCAAGTCAGGGAATCTTCACCATTTCATGGCTGCCTCAGGCCATTAGAGGCACCAGCTTATTCTCCAAAAGCTGTTTCACACATGCACCTCTGATGCAGAATGTCTGCCTTGGAACTAGATATTGAAGTCATTCAAAGACAGCAATGAGTATGTGCTGCAAAATCAAGAAGTCATTTTTTAAAGGTTACAAATTTGTAAATAGCTGGTGAGCTACTGAATTCACCTTGGCAATGTGTGCCTCAGATGACCCGAACCATCATAAGAGGAGAGCTGGCAGCCAGATGTCACCCTTGATTAATGGCTCCACATCAAAGAACAGGAGAGATCCTCTTGATGACTTGTCTTCCTAGTCCTGCGGAAAAGTAATTGTACATATATGAAGCAGACAAATAAGAACTATTCAGTGCCTGAATTAAAAATCCACCAAGGCATTTCTAGAAACAGAATTAAATTTGCTTTTAAAGAGCTTTTGTATATAGCAGCTCGGTCCTCAGAACAGCTTCTCCTTCTGTGTACTCAGTCATATCTGCTCATTTTAATAAATAACATTTTATTCCACTTTTCTGTCCTTAGCCCTGCAGAGTCACTGGCTGAAAGAGAGAGAGAGCTGGATTCTGTTCCTTCTTTTGCCTCATCAACAGAACTATTTACTAAGTTTCAGTCAGCTGCACATGTGCAAGAGGGATTGGGAATCATGTACATCACTGCTTGAGCACTCTGCGATTGGCCAGATGTAAATTCTATTAGAGATGATAATGCATGGGATGGACAAACCCAGCTTGACTCTCACAGTCCAGGCAGCAGTTAGAAAAAAAGAAAAACTAACAGTTTCTCACTTGCTAGCGTAAACCATTCAATGTGGAAATAAGAGACGACAAACCTTGAGACCCAGGAAGACCTTTCTCAGACTCAAGGTGCATGCTCCTCTATCCCTTCCTCTATCTACTGCTGTTGGTTCAAGACTTTTCCACTTTTCAGCTCCTGATTTCCTAGATCTCTGTGTTATCTTCTCTATTCATTTTCTCCACACCAGTCATGATTTTATAGATCTCCATCATATCCCACCCCCCTTAGCCATCTCTTTTCCATCTCATCCCAGGCAGAACATCAGCACAAGTCCTATGCACCACTTAAGCCTTATACATAATAATCATTTAAGCATATTTTAATTGTGGTAGCTTTCAGGGGTCCCCATCAAGCTCTGTTATGGTAGGTGCTGCACAAAAACAACAACAAAAAGATAGCCCTTACCCCAAAGATCTTACAATAGTGCATGGGCATAAGGGTGAATTTCATCCCTGTGAGTCCAAGAAGCAGGTTTTAAAGTAGCTCAGGATTCTAAAAAGGCGAATGATAAAAGGGGGGAGGAGGAGGAAGAAGAGAAGAGAGAACTCAGCAAGCCAAATTCTGGGATGGGATTGGATTTAGCCCTATAAGACTGGGGAACATGGAAGATGCAGAAAGAGTATGCAAACTCCCAGCTTACTTCAAAACACAGAGCCTTGTCTGATAGATGCATTCTGTTCCTGAACCCTAACACATCATTTGCCGTCTATACGGTATATCTTCTGCTCTCCTAAGAAAAATGCTTTTGTGCACCCATAGTTTTCCTCCCCCTGCAACAGACATTTATAGAAATTATTGTCAGAAAGACGGAATAGAAGGCCTACCAAGAGCATTTCCGGCACTGCCCCCCTCTCAGTGTCACAAGGAAGTCATCACAAAGCTCTCATTATTTAGGAAACCTTTATTTTGCAAATTAGAAGAGGTTTATATGGTCTGCTATGGTATGTTACCCATGTGCTCAGGGAAAAGCAAAGAGCCGATCCCATGATCCAGAGGAGCTCAGATTCAGCAGATCGTACATATAGGCAGTTGCAAGTTGTCAGATTTGTTACCAGATCTCCAGGCCACTAGGAGCTGGAGAGGAGGCAATTTTCCCTGCTAGCAATATCTTGCCAAATCACTGGCATACGCTGGCTATTTTGCACCATCTGGTGGTGCAAGGCAGCCATGCATCATCAAATGGCCAACGCCGCAGGACCATATCAGAGAATCTAGCCCACTAGCCCTCTAAAGAAACTAGGTGCACCTTAGAAACTGCACGGTTCTTAGATTCTTCAATTTTGAAGGTCAGGTTTTATACTCAATTTACTATAATAGTTGTTGATTATAGATCTTACAAGGAAGTTAAAAAAAATTAACAGAGGAGGGGCCCAATCCAACTCCCAGCCCACGTCTACACCTACTGCAGCACATCTGGCTCTATGAGGATGGGAGAGATTTCTCCCACACTAATGCTTAGGTCAATGGCGTCACTTATGTTGTTCAGGGCATGGATTATTCACACCCCTGAGTGATGGAAGTTTTGCTGACATGGGCTGTGGTGTAGACATAGCACCAGTATAGTGAGTAGAAAGATTTCCATTGATTTCAGTGGAAACAGGAGCAGGCCCCAAGGGCTTGTCTACACTTAAAAAGATACAGTGACACAGTTGCGCTGCTGTAGCACTTCAGTGTAAACACTGCCTACGTTGACAGGAGGGCGTCTCCCATTGGCTTAGGTAATACAACTCCCTGAGGCTACAGCTACACTTGTTAAATTGTCGACTTTGTTAAGTTGACTTAAGTCAACTTAGCGCGTCTACACTGTATATTTAGGTCGACTTAAAGTCGACCTAAAGCAGCTACACTAGGTGCTTAAGTCAACTGGCAGGGGCTAGGTCGACCTAGGAGTGGTGCATTGTGGGAAGTGTGGCATGAGGCACCCAAGAAGTGCCCCCCACCCCCGGCCACTCCTTTAAAAGAGGAAGTGAGCTCAGCACCTTCCCCATTGTGCCTGGCAACATAGAGGCTGAGCAGGTCATGGACCAGACTCTTCTCCAGCGATTTTTCAGGCAGCTGCACGACACCTGCCAGCTATTGGTAAGGCTGCTTGTGTTTTGGAGCAGGCTTCGCTGGCAACCCGACAGAGCGGAGGCAGACGACAGCCTGCCCCTCACTTGCTGCCCCAACAAGATGCCGCGTTCACCGAAGTGTGCTCCGTGTCTTGTTGCCTCTGGGCACGTTCATCCAGCAGTGACTGGTGGGAGCGGATCATCCTGACCACCTGGGATGATGACCAGTGGCTGCAGAACCTCAGGATGAGTAAGCGGACCTTCCTCGAGCTGGTCCACAAGCTCACTCCGGTTCTGCAGCGCATGGACACAAGACTCAGACCCGCCCTGCCGATAGACAAGCGAGTGGCTGTCGCTTTATGGAAGCTGGCAACCCCAGACTCCTACCACTCCGTGGCCCAGCAGTTCGGCATCGGGAAGGCCATCATGGGGACCGCCCTCATGCAGGTGTGCAGGACAATCAACTGGGTCCTGCTAGCTTGCCTCATCATCCCGGGCAACCTGCATGATCTCCTCAACGGCCTCGGCTTTCCCAACTGTGGGGGCATTGTGAACGCCATCCGCATACCCATCTGAGCCCCGGAACACCGCGCCAGAGACTATGTCAACCGGAAGAGATACTACTCCGTGGTCCTGCAGACCCTCGTGGACCACAGCAGGATCTTCCAGAAGATCTACATGGGCTGGCTGGGGAAGGTGCATGATGCACGGATCCTGCGCAACGCCGCCCTGTACAGGTGCATGCAGGCGGGCACCTTCTTCCCCGATCACACCATCACCATCAGGAACATGCAGGTGCCTGCCCTGATCCTCGGGGATGCTGCCTACCCCTTGCTTATGAAGCCATACACGGGCTGCATGGCTGACAGCAGAGACCTCTTCAATGGAAGGCTCAACCAGTGCCGCAGCGTCATCGAGCGAGCCTTCAGCCGTCTGAAGACTTGCTGGAGGGCCCTCCTGACCCGCGTGCAGTTCGGCGAGAACAACCTCCCGGAGGCTGTCAGCGCATGCTGTTGCCTGCACAACCTCTGCGAGCTGTGGGGGGAAAGGGTTCCCCGCGTCTGGGAGGTCAAGGCCGAGTGGCTCACCACGCAGTGTGAGCAGCCCAGTGACACCCTGCCCCAGACTCAGCAGGTCCAGCGGCAAGCACAGCTGATCCGGGACGCACTGAGGGCCCACTTCCTCAGTGAGGAGCACCGAGGGGTGGGCCTGCTACCAGGCCCCATCACTTCCACCACCTGCCCCTCTACCCCACACACTTCCCCCCCCCCATCCCCAAACCAATACAAACCACGACAGAACATAGAATGGTGTACAGGGTTTTTATTCCAAGGGGGGGAACTGGGGATTGGGAGCTGTGGGCGTTGGGGGATTTGGGGGTAATGAAAGGGGTTGGGGAGCGAGGGGGTTTGGGGGTGTGATGAGGGTCGGGGGGAGAGAGGGGCTTTGGTGGAGTGAAGGAGGTAGGGGAGAGAGAAGGGGTTTGGGGAGTGGCCATGGCCGGTGCTAGTGGCCTCCGGAAGGTGGGTCCTGGGTCTGCAGGAATCTGCTCCGTGTCCTCGCCCGCTGGCGAAGGGGGCTGCTTGTGGGGCACAGGGCAGGGTCCTGAGGGAACAAGCGCTCGTCCAGGCACTCGGTCTGCCACTCTAGCAGCCTCTGCTCAACCCTCTGCTGCCCGTGCTCAACCCTCCAGTGCGCATCCTCCTGCTCCTGCCGGGCCACCAGGCACGCCTCAGTCTGCTCACTTATGCGGATCAGGTCCTCGAGGAGCTCATCCCGCGAGCGCGGTGCCCTCCTCCTCCTCCCAGTCAGGGTGGTGGGGCCCCGGGAGTGCCGCGTGGCAAGGGTGCAGCGGCTGCTGGGAAGAAGCAAAGAAGAGAGTTCCTCCCATTAGCTGGTGCGGTGTGCACCCTGACAGCAGCTGCTGTCCCCTGGGCCATGTCCCCCTGCGGTCCCTGTCCCACAGGCATACCCAGTCCTGCCCGCAGGGAGGGAGGGAATGAGCACTCACCGACAGGTGTCTGGTGTGCTGTCCCCTTGCCTGGGTTGTCTTCGGTGGGGGGAACCTGCTCCTCCTCCTCGGTGGCGATGTCCGTCATCAGGGCAGGGATGAGCTCCGGGCTGGTGGGGTGCCCTGCTGCTGGCTGGTCTCCTCTTCCTCCAGCGCCACAGTCTCGTCCACCGAGCCCTCCTCCTGGTCGTCGTCAAGGGAGGGGGGCTTGGCGGAGTCGAAGGTGTGGGCTGGGAGGCTGTCGCTCTCCTGCCCCAGAGAGGCATCCAGCTGCTGGTAATACTGGCAGCTGGTGGTGGGGGCTGCCCCTGCCCAGGCGTCTCCTCCCGGGCCATTTGGTAGCCCTGTCGGAGGTTCTTGATCTTGACCCGGACCTGCTGGGTGTCCCAGGTGTGGCCCTTGTCAGCCAGGGCCTGGGAGATGGAGGCATTTACTTCCCAGTTGTGGTCCCTGCCCCACAACCGGGAGTTCATGACCTTGTCCCCCCAAATGGCCAGCTTGCGGTGCTGGCTACTCTGCTCTGCCATGGTTGCAGAGGCAGGCCTGGGCAGCTCTGAGGAGCAGGGTGGACAGGGCTCTGTCCTGCCCTGCGATTAGCCAGGGCGCTCTTCCTGTGCCAGGAACCCTGGGAGGGGGGTCTGGAGGCCATGGAGGTCGACTTAGGGCTACTCTGCTTCTACACTGGCTTAAGTTGACTTAATAAGGTCGATTTAAGAGCTAAGTCGACCTAAAACGAGTTGTTAGGTTGATTTAACTTCTCCTTAAGTTGACTTAAGGAAATGCTTAAGTCGATTTAAGAAAAGCCCAGTGTGGACACAGAGTAGTTTAAGTTGACTGAAGCCTCCTTAAGTCGACTTAATTTGTAGGTGTAGACGCACCCTGAGAGGCTAAGTCGATGGATGAATTCTTACAGTTACTTAAGTTTCCCATCTTCAAAGCGTCTGATGAAGTGGGATTTTTCCCCCTCGAAAGCTCATGCGATAAATAAATCTGTTAGTCTTTTAAAGTGCCACAGGACTCTGTTTGTTTTTCCGCAATAGACTAACACAGCTACCCCTTTGGAACAAAGAAATAGGTAAACTGGACACTAGTGTTAGTATAAGCTTGCCTCTCACCAACAGAAGTTGGTCCAGTAAAAACTATGACCTCACCCACCTTGTCTCTCTATTAGTATATGGCACAATCAGACAAGAGATCTGAACACCAGCGCCTCTGAGGCCCAAGTCTACACTGACGGCAAAATTTGCCACTGTCAGTTCAATCTTTCTGGTTTGATTGAGTGATCAGTGAGGACTACAGTTTAGCTGCAGCTTGAAAAATGGATTTCTCTTGGCCCAGCTTGGAACGTCCCTGCTTTCTCATGTAGTCAAACAGGAGCTACTTCCCTTGAATTCTATTCTACGGCACCAGCCTGATGCACCAGCTGAGAGCATACAGGCAATAGCAATTTCCACTGAAAAAAGAGTTGCAGTTACGAAGGCAGGTAGTGGACGTTAATCATTTAATGGGACTAATCTTTCCATTGCTGTTCGTATGAGAAAAGTGAGCAGTGTATGTCCTAAGTTTTCACAGTATTTTGATGACATAAGGCACTACATAAGTGATAAGTATTATTGTACTAAAACAGATACAATTTTGGGTACTACCGATATTGGCCAGGTTTAGACCAATGGCATCGAGGTGAGCTCCATACACAGGTACTCTAAGCTAAGGTATCCCGTTCCTCGCCTCCTATATTCCTTCATGATCACATCAGTTCTTGTATGTCAGATATTTCAGCTTACATTCATAAATGCGCAACCAATCATATATTTAAAATAATCACACCCAAAACCTGTCAGCTTAATCTCAAAATGCTTGAACTTGGAGAATAAACATGTCTGCAGAATAACTTAAAAGCAACTAATTAGTTTCAAGAGACAGAAATATTTCCAAATTATTATTACAGGACCTCCTCATCAAAGGAAAAGAAATGCAGCTATCTCTTTCAAGAAGGCATACAAAGACTGAGAAAGTCATGCTCCATAATTACACTTCAAGAACTGTTAGATGTCTTCTTCCTCTTAGACAGCTTAATACTGAACCTACGTATTCAGCATTCCTCTGCAGTGTAATTTGCTCAGTCCATTCCAAAGCGGTAACATGTAGTTAGTTAATTTCCAGTAAAAGACTCCACTGTTTCTCTGTGGATTTTGAGGCAGATGGTGTCATAGAAAAGCAAGTGATTTGGTGAAGTGCAAGGAAGGTTTGAATTTTTGATGAAAGGGACAGTGATGGTGAACAGAACCTGTCCGGGGGATGAGAGGGTTAGGAGACAGAACAAGGTCCCAACCCTCTCTCTGGGTGGGAAGGCATGGGTTAAAAAACAGACACAACAGTAAATAAATAACAGCTGCAACCTGTTAATTCTCCAGGGGGCCAAGCCTGGGCAATATAAAAGGAGGAAGAAGGGTGTGCTTGCTGGAGCTGCTGGGTTTTTTTTAAACTCATACCTTCTTGTTCTGGTCTGCCTGCTATATTCCATCACTAAAAATAACAGAGGAGGAAGGAACAATCAGAACTTGGAACGCAAACAAATCATAAATGTGCTGTGTCTCCCCTATTCAGAATGCTATTCTTGTGACACACCAACCTCCAGTTGACTCAGATCTTCCGGGCACACCCAAGCATGCTAGCACTACATTTACACTCACAGAAGTGCAATTAAAACACGGACCACATCCATAGCACCAAACAAGTGTCGCATCAGCTAATAAAATGCTTCAAGTCAGAGCCTGAAGTGCCATGTGAGGTTTGTGTCATGGCACAACTTGCATTTAGATTGCAATATCTTGGACAGGGCCCTTGTCTCTTTTACACCAATACCATCTACACAGAAAAGAAGCATTATTATCCCCACGTTACAATCAAGAAACCAAGGCACAACAAGATTAATTTACTTGTGCAGGATTACACAGGAAGTCTGTAGCAAGGACCCACATTGTCTAGCACACACTCTGGAGCCTTAACCAGACAGCTTCCTTCCTAGCGGAAGACATCTTAGAAAAAAGATTATTTTTCCACAGACTGTTATGGAATAGTGGAAGGCTCACAAGAAGATGTTCATCAGAAATAACATGGTATGGTTATCCATGCTCTGAATGACCTCTAATTGTTAATGAGGAACTAAAACATACATGGGAAGGAAGTTGTTAAATGGTGTCAGAGGAATTTTAACAATCAGAACTCATGAACTGCACACATTATTTGTAGATTATTGTGATCCTGGTCTCATTTTTCTTGCGGGGAGGAAACTTAGTAACTCATTGTTTGAGGGCTAACGTGTTGATATCTACCACACTGACCTCCAACAAAGGAAGCCAGTTAACGTAGACAAAAGACTTTGTTGGACAAGTCTTCAAGTCGTGCGAAGAGAAAAAAATGTACTGGAATGGGAGAGGAGGGGAGGTGAGTCAAGGCAAGCCTCTTTGCCCCCTTCTCCTTCAAAACCTGCTCTTCGCAGGCTACCTATCTGAGAGTCACATATGCAGTGGATTCATTCCCCTGACCCAGGAAAACCTGCCCACAGCTTTATTTATTTATTTATTTGTCATTTTATGAGGCCCTCACCTGGTGATCTTTTTCTATCACCTATTCCTTAGTTGGCATTAGTTGATTAGTTATGGGCGGGGAAATGATCCAATTATTCCTTAAAGAGTCAGCTACCCTGTGATAGAGAGAAAACTCAGAACATCCTATTAAAAACCCATAGACCCCTCCCACTTTAGCCAAAGGAGAATCCCCTTTAGTGTTTAGCCATATAGAGTCTCTGCCACATAGTTCAGAAGTTCTAATTCTATTTACACACATGTGTACACACATATTCATTACAGAATTTTGTAATGTCCCTTCTACACCCATTAATTTCAAGGGGCCAAGGATTTAACCCTGTGGCTTTCTGAAATCATGCAGTGTCAGGTGCTCTAGAAAAGTCAATAGTTCCCAAGGAAGTATCAGGAAACCTCAGTAAATAAAGGAGCATTGGGCAGAGTGTGATGCAATGATGACTTAGTTCAAATAAACATCAAAGATTCAGATTAATTGCTTATGATAAAATCTGTACTTCATTCTAGGAACATTAGTCAGCACACAGAAGCACAACATTTTGGTCACCCACAACATTTTCCCAGGAGATTTGAAATCCTTGAAATTTAAAGTTCTGATTAAATAATCACTCTAATTAAGACTGGACAAACCAGAAACCCTCACATCTTCATTCACTACTAAAACAAACCTGGAAACAGTGGCTTTGAATGTTCTGAAATATTTCATGAATTCTGTTTTTTCTTCATTTTTCACTTCTGTTCACTCAGTTTGGCGCTTCTGATTTTCTCCTGGGGCAAAACTGAGCCCTGAAATACAGTAAGAAAACCTGTTCTCATATCGTCTGCTGTCTGGCCTCGAGCCAACAGTTCCCATAAGATTTTGAGGCCAAGAACAAAGACTTAAGAGGTCAAAGCAGTTAATTAAGCATCCAAAGATTTCTTTGCACATGTGGACTAAAATCAAAATCTATACCATTTGATATTTATCCACCACTAACCTCATCTCTTTTCCATGCACTCATCTAAGCCTTTTCCAAACACTGACCGATTCTCACAACAGTCCAATGAGGCAGGTAAATAATATTATTCCCATTTTACAGATGGAGAAATTGAGTCAGTGAGGTAAAGGGGCTTGCCCAGGATCACACAGGAAGTCAGTGATAGTTCCAGCTTTAGAATGAAGAGTCCTGGTTCCCAGGTCTGTGCCTGACTGGCAATCCTTTGTCTAGAAGCAGGATTCGCAGCAAAGCTAGTCTCCCAGCAACCTAATAAGCACAGCTGGCCTGTAGTAGGCTGCCTGAGTAGTTGAAAGAGTCAGCAGATCTCCTCAGAAGCCCAGCAACAGTTCAGTGTCTGCTCAAAGCATTAGCCCTTGCCCTGCACCCAGCCCTGCATTAAACTTGACTTGGTGTCTGACGTTCTTACACAGGCGTACATCACTCTTTTCAGCTTATGAATTCTTTCTTAAAGAAATGTTGTTTTCTCATCTCCTGTGTGCCCTATTCTTCTTTCCTTGTGAAATCTCTCATCCTGTGCAAAAGACAAAATGGCTTATTTTTGAGTCCCCCTCTCCTTCCTTGGCACAGATCCAGGAGAAAGTGAACTACGCACTTTGGCCCAAGACAGGAGGCTGAGTGTTTGGCTGCGGGTTTTTCTTTTAAATCTCTTCTTGGGAACATTTGGCTTCAGAAGCCCTTTATTCTAGGAAAAGAATAGTTAATAGGACTCCATTAATTTAAAAGATCAAGGTTTGATATTACGGATAAAAACTATTCACCGGAAAGTATGGTTTTCCTTGTATTGTTCATAAAGTATTTTTCTTTATACAAAAAAGGAGACAGATCTGATATTAGGAAGAAGTATGTTTTTGCTCAACTACAATCAGAGGTTAAATGATTTGGAGAGCTTTTGTATGTACGCTATTGATGTTTGTTCTAAAGAACAGTAACTGATGTTGTTTTCTTTGGACCCAGAATGCTAATGGATTCTAAAATATGTGGGAAAAGTTAGAGGAAGCGAAAAATATGAATGCCATAAAGTCTCCTATTTTAAAAAAAAAAATATGGGTAGCTAACATAGCTTGAAACAGTTTCTATGGGGAACTTCCCTGATTCTGTTCCTTCGCTTCCCTGTACTGTGAACATTAGTTTGTTTCTATCACTCTATCACCTCCTTGTGGCCTTTCCTTTAAATTGTTTTTATCTACAAATCATTTCCCGCTGACAAGCGGCTGTAAATTTGTTAGTCTTTAGCGGTGCCACAGGACTCCTTGTTATTTCGTAAAACGATATGGCTTAGACACTTCCTCCTTTCAGGTTCAAATGTCAGGCTGCATTTTTTTTAAAATGTCTAGTTCTTTCCAAACCACTCACACTTGCTTGAATAAATCTATTAAATCTATACATTTTCCTGGAGTCAGAAAGCAGCTTTCATCACTTATTTCCAAACATCTGTTGTTTAAAAATCACTGATTATGGTTAGCTCATGCCCTGTGTCCCCCCCCACTGCTACCCTCAAACCCACCCTATGGAACTGCAGCTGGGAGAGCCTGTGCTATTTAATCCTGACAGACTCAGCATCAATTAGTGCTGACCACACACACAGACACTCAGCAGGGCTGAGCTAGGGATGATTCAGCAGAAAAAGGCAAGATCCTTGGCCACCCCCACTCCCTCCATTCAGCACTTCATTCCCCAGCCTGTCTGTGACAGGTGTATCACACACAGGACTGCTGAAGAGAGACAGATTGTTATGTCCTAGTCCCACTCACCTGGCAGGGATCAGGATTACATAAGGCTGCACCTGTCACATGGCAGGTACAATTCTCTTCTAGCTGGACCTTTATATCATGCTGTCATGGTTCATACTTGTAGCTTAATCTCCAATGGCTACTAATTGGCAGCCATCATGAAAGTGGGAGCAAACTCTCCCTGATCTTCCTTCTCTTTAACTTGTCTGAGATTTCATTGTCTTCCACCAGATCTCTGCTTTGAGCTCACCAAGTAGGCACTGTCAGTATGAGACTCATCATTGATCAGAATGGTTTGGTATGAAATCAGTCCATAATTTCTGCCAGATAGCTTCAATACACTACATGCAACGATGAGAACATCTCATAGTTTTGGTCTTTGACTGACTAATACTGATTCTCTGAGCAAGAAATTACAGTTTGAACTTTGTATAATCCTCAAGTGCCATTTTTGTAAACTGGATGTCATGACAAATTATGTTCAACGCCTGTTCACACTCCCATTTCCTGCATTTCAGCTGCATGCTTTTACTGAAGAACAAGGCAGAGTTCTGGCTTTTCAGGACTTTCCAGTAAATCTTAGAGCGGGTCTGCATAAAGTCTTTCACCAAAATAACCAAGTCAGTGTGAATTCAGAGCTGTCATTATTTCAGGAAAAGTCCATGTGTGGATAAGCTTGTTTTGGATGAAGTATTTTATTGTGATTTTTGCTTCAGGATAATTGCATTCAAAATCCCAAAGGTGGGCTTTATGAACAGCTGCGGTCATCTTAAAAGAAAAAAGATCAAGCAATTAGGTTAGAAATAGTTGTATTTAATACAAACCATCTTTGCCACCCTTCCTCCCCATTTTAAAGTGTATTTGGAATGCTTTTAAATCAGGGGCATAGCCAGCCCCCATTTTCTGGCCAGGCCCCTGAATCTGCAGGGTGCGCTTGACCAGGGGCAGCTTCCAGTCATGTAACTGGAAACTGTCCCTGAGATGGCCCAGCTTCTAGGTAGCAAGTGGAGCTGTGAGAGGGGGCAGATGTAGAGAGCAATGAGGCCCGCCTACCACATGCCTGCACTGCCGGGCTGCAGTGGATGGGCCCCAGCCCACCTAGGCCCACCCATGGCTATGCCCCGTCTTAAATAACTATTAAAATACAAGCTATTCAGTAGTAAGACCACTAGTGTGTCCACCTTCTAGACTAAAGTTCTCAAATTCTTCCTGCTGCTTTTACAAGGAACATTCCTAGAAAGGAAATATGGTTTTTAATATCTGGATTATTTACACGAACACATTAATTAAGTATCTTGTGTGAAAAGGCAGAGTTAATTAGGCAGAGTAATAAAATTAATTAAGAGGAGGTGGGTTTGGGAGGACAATTAATTAGTGGGAGCTCTGTGAGTACAATGAGAGGAGGGGACCAGAACTAATTGGTGCTCAGATTAAACCAATTCTGAATTATGCACACTTATCGCCTGTGTTTTTGCAGAAAAGCTTGCCAGGTATGCACACATATTTAGTTTGTCAACATGGCTGAAGTCAGACATTCACTACATGCCAATAATTACTTGAGCTGAGGAAATAATTTGCAAAAAAAAAAAAAAAAAAAAAGCTCAGCAAATGTTTAGCCTTTTCTGCCTCTACCCCAGATGATATAGTCTTTTGTAAGAGATCCCAAAATGGAAAGAATTTAAGAACACAAGGTGTTGGAACTTGGTCCCAAAAGGAGGAGCTAGTTAGCAAAAATCATAGTTAGCAAAAAACATATTCACTTGGCTTCTTGGCCCTGATATTCGCCAAGAAGGATTTCAGGCTGGAAAGCCTGATTGGAAAAACATTCCCTGGATCAACTTCTCTTTAACACTGAGGAGTGCATGTGTTAGGGTCCAAATTCGCCAACTCACCTGCATGACATGGAGGAGGTCACATTCTAGCCTTCCCCACACCGGCGCCAATCAGAGTCTCTGCATTTAGACACTGTGGAGACTACTCCTTCTTTGCACCCCAATAGTTCTTAGCTTCTGTCCCCTCTTCCCACAAAGTCCTCTCCCACCCCCCTTGCACTCTAGCGGTCTAGAGAAGGACTGTGCCTTTCTGAAGCACCATCTCGGGCAGTTTTGCTCAGCACTGCTCCTAAATATCACCATAAGCAAAACGTATGTTATTAAGCTAACTAAGGAAGGAGCAAACTGGCCCAGATTTCCCCATCACAGAGCACCACCTCCTGGCAAAATATGCCACGGCTGCCACGATGCCTTGTTCTTGCTTCCTACCCCTACGACCCCCAGGTCCAGAAGGACCATCATGAAGCCATAGGGCCTGCAATAATGCCTTTTTTTTCAGGTTCTCCCTTATTACTTGCAACTTGGAAAAACAAAGACTCTGTTATATCCTTTGTGTTTCCTATGGTCTTCAACATGTGATTCACCCTCACGCCAGGGTTTAGGCAGCTGCTCAGCTCAGCTCCTGAGCTAAAGGATAAGAACATAAGAACATAAGAAAGGCCGTACTGGGTCAGACCAGAGGTCCATCTAGCCCAGTATCTGTCTACCGACAGTGGCCAGTGCCCAGGTGCCCCAGAGGGAGTGAACCTAACAGGCAATGATCAAGTGATCACTCTCCTGCCATCCGTCTCCATCCTCTGATAAACAGAGGCTAGGGACACCATTCTTAACCCCTTTCTGGCTAATAGCCATTTATGGACTTAGCCACCATGAACTTATCCAGTTCCCTTTTAAATATTGTTATAGTCCCAGCCTTCACAACCTCCTCAGGTAAGGAGTTCCACAAGTTGACTGTGCGTTGTGTGAAGAAGAACTTCCTTTTATTTGTTTTGAACCTGCTACCTATCAGTTTCATTTGGTGACCCCTGGTTCTTGTATTATGGGAGTATTTAAACAACTTTTCCTTGTCCACTTTTTCCACATCAGTCATAATTTTATATACTTCTATCATGTCCCCCCTCAGTCTCCTCTTTTCCAAGCTGAAGAGGCCCAGCCTTTTCAATCGTTCCTCATACGAGGCACTCTCCAAACCCCTAATCATTTTAGTTGCCCTCCTCTGAACCCTTTCTAGTGCTAGAATATCTTTTTTGAGATGAGGAGACCACATCTGTACACAGTATTCGAGATGTGGGCGTACCATGGATTTATATAAGGGCAATAATACATTTGCAGTCTTATTTTCAATCCCCTTTTTAATGATCCCTAACATCCTGTTTGCTTTTTTGACCGCCTCCGCACACTGTACGGACATCTTCAGAGAACTATCCACAATGACTCCAAGATCTTTTTCTTGACTCGTTGTAGCCAAATTAGCCCCCATCATATTATAGGTATAGTTGGGGTTATTTTTTCCAATGTGCATTACTTTACACTTATCCACATTAAATTTCATTTGCCATTTGGATGCCCAATCACTTAGTTTTGTGAGATCTTTTTGAAGTTCTTCACAATCTGCTTTGGTCTTGACTATCTTGAGTAGTTTAGTATCGTCTGCAAACTTAGCTACCTCACTATTTACCCCTTTCTCCAGATCATTTATGAATAAATTGAATAGGACTGGTCCTAGGACCGACCCTTGGGGAACACCACTAGCTACCCTTTTCCAATCTGAGAATTTACCATTTACTCCTACCCTTTGTTCCCTGTCTTTTAACCAGTTCTCAATCCATGAAAGGACCTTCCCTTTTATCCCATGACAACTTAACTTACATAACAGCCTTTGGTGAGGGACCTTGTCAAATGCTTTCTGGAAATCTAAGTACACTATGTCCACTGGATCCCCCCTGTCCACATGTTTGTTAACCCCTTCAAAGAACTCTAATAGATTAGTAAGACACGATTTCCCCTTACAGAAACCATGTTGGCTATTGCTCAACAGTTTATGTTTTTCTATGTGACTGACAATTTTATTCTTAACTATTGTTTCAACTAATTTGCCCGGTACCGACGTTAGACTTACCGGTCTGTAATTGCTGGGATCCCCTCTAGGGCCCTTTTTAAATATTGGCGTTACATTAGCCGACTTCCAGTCTTCCAGTCCAGGATAGAAGCTTTGCCCCGTTCTTTTACCTGTAGCTGCCCTTCCTTCCAGGGATCTGGTTCCTTTATTCTGTTCTGCCCTTGGGTATACGGGCCCTCTGCAACAGCTCACAGCCTTCTCGGAGACTCTGTGCCAGCACCCAGAAGTTTCTGTCACAGCCTCCCTGCTCCAGACAATTCCTTAGTCCCAGGGAAAGCCTATAGAGCTTTCTGGTCTCTGCACCATCTATTTCCAGCTGAGCAGGGCTTTGCTTTTTGAGCCTACCTGCTGCTCCAGATGCCTCGGTTTGGGCTGAGTAGCTTAATCCTCCTTCCTGGCTCTCACCCCAAATAAACTCCTGACCCCCAGTGTGGTAACTACACTTTGCCCAACAGTGGGGCTGCAATAATCCAGGCAGGAGCATGAGGTCCACCCCCACCGTGCTAGGCGCTGTTCAAAGACAGCACTTTGAAGAGTTCTCTACTTTTGTGCCCGTTAATAACTTGCTAGGGAACTGCGATCTCCCCAGAATGAAGCTGAATCTCTGTAAATTACAAAGCATGGAGTGAATAATTATTCCTCACATCTGAAAATATGCAAAGAGAAACCACATAGCCCGTACATTCAGAACTTTTATCCAGCATGAGGTATCAACACCTCATACATCCCTCATCGCCATATGTGAAGGAGGGTATCTGCCCTGCAAACAAGACAAAGGGATTAAGCCAATGCTCCTGTCAGCAGAAGTCACGCCCCGTCCCCCATGCTGGGCATGTGCAACTGCTGCGTCAGTATAAGGATGTACGGTGTATGTGCCAGCCAGTGGAGCCTGAAGATACCCCATGGAAACCAGATTCCCAGGCTGCTATACCTCCCAAAGGAGCTGGAGACCCCAAAGTCACCTGGGTGGAGCCTTCAGGAAGTGGCCTGGGGAAAGGCTACCTATTGGCCTGTGAAGAAGCAGTGTGTTTCAGCTGTATCCCTGCTAACACAATAGCATTTCTGTGTCACTGACGGGGTACTAGGCTGGGACCTGGTAGAGCAGGGAGGGGCTAGATCCACCTACCCTGGCTCCCACTCCAGCCCAGGTGATGGCCCCTTCCACTCTGCGCTGCCTTGAAGGGGTGGCTCTACTGAATCAGGCTGAACTATAGGACCCATACTCTGCCCCCATGGGAGGTGGGGCGTACTTGCTCTGTGACACCATAGTATATGAGCACTTAAGTATCTAAATGTTAAACATGTGCAAGTTTCAGATCTAAAGTATAGGCCAAAGATTTACGAAGCACCTTTAGCATAACATTGAACAAACAAAGGACGATGATATAAATATCACCAACTCGTCTGCATGGATGTCTAATAAAGAATTGCTAAGACAATAGGAAACAATTCTGTTCCAGTTTATCAGAATTCATTTTTCTGACACAAGAGTCCTCCAAAGCCAATGCCGTAAAGGAGGTC
>ML685887.1:2062748-2117170 GCA_007922175.1 Pelusios castaneus | reverse complement strand
AATAAATCTGTTAGTCTTTAAAAGTGCCACAAGACTCTTTTGTCTTTATCTTTCTGGTTAGCTGCTCTGCTCCTCACTAAACCTTACCTGACAAAAACTAAAATCCATCAACTTCACCCCTGCTCAGTACTAATATGCCAATTGCTACCATCCCTGGCTGGTGTGTCTGTTCTTCTTGTACTCTGTGTCTGTTTAGACAGCAGCTCTTCAGGCCAGGCCCTGTCTACTACCCTATATTTGTACAGTGCCCGGCTCAATGGAGCCTTGGTAGAGCTTGCTGAGTGCTGCTGTAATGCTGGCAAAAAACAATCATGGAAACTGATTTTCTTGGGGGCAATTTTTGTAATTAACAAATCTGCCGTCTGCTCCGGGATATTTCTTGAAACTCCTGAGTCATTAGGAGTGATTGACTCAGCTCAGTTCTGAACCACAGCTTTTAATTAGATCTTAACCCAACAAACCTTTGCTGCGCCTTTACATTACTTTTAGACTTGGCTGAGTCATCTGATTCTGGCTTAATCCAGAAGTAACTCCACTGCAATCCTGGTGCAGTGAGTGATCAGAATCATGTATGTGGTGCCTAGGTTTAGGAATACCCCACCACCTTCTGTAGGTAGTAGATGCATACCCACCCCCCTCAGAGAACTTTGGGGCCAAAGCTACTGTAAAGTCTCTTGAAGATTTCTTCTGCTTAGTGGGACCCTCCGGCATCCTAGAACCCCTATCATCACTGCTGTACCCTTCTTCCTTTCATTCCCCACCCTAAGGTGTGTTCCAAGGGGAAAGGCATTTAGCTATAGTGTTCATGTGCCTCAGTAATCCATGGCTATGTCCACACTGGCAAGTTAGGTCGATTTAAGGAGGCTTAAGTCGACCTAACTTAATCCCTGTCCACACTGGGCTTTCATTGCGTCGACTTAAGGGGCTTCCTTAAATCGACCTAATGAACGCTTAGGTCGGCTTTATAAGAACCGCGGGGTATTCAAACTAACCCTCCTTGGGTCGACCTAACCCTTCCTTAGGTCGACCTAAGCCTAGTGTGGATGCATAAATCCACTTTCTTAGGTCGACCTAAGGGAAGTTAGGGCGAATTACTAAATCCCAGTTAAGGGAAACCACTTTGTTAAGTGGTTAAAGTCGACCTTATTAAGTCGACTTAACAAAGTCGACCTAACTTTTTATAGTGTAGACATAGGCCATGGGACTAATGGAATGGCCCCTTGAGCCTGTGACTTGCTGGATGGAAGTTACAGAAGGCTCAGAGGCATTTAAACTTATGTCAGTGACCACACTGAATTCAGCCCCGGGATTGTCGGGGTCGGAGGGGTGGCACAAAAGTGGCTTCCTAGAATTCTAGTCTAGGATGACATGTGGATTTGTGAGATTTCAGAACTGGTCTCCTTTGGGGTAGATGGGTGAGGTTGAAAATTGGCCTTGAAATGCTAGCCTAGCTTTAATTTTGATTATGAAATGGCTTTCACCACTCCATAATTATCATTGGGGGTTTTAATCAGCACCTATCGAGTAACTGAGTGCTTCAGAAGAGACCTAGAAAACCACAGCTTCTGCTCCAAAACCTTGACACACCTCTTTGTCCTGGGACCCAGAATACGCTGTCTCCTGAAATCCATGTAGTTAAAAGATCAGTGGAGAATTTACCTGTCTCCAAGTAGCTCCATCACAGACTCAAAAACCATGATCAAGCCAGTCTATTATCACCTACAGTATACAAGCAGTGAATATAACCATGACAGTTCTTTCTTTAAGCTGGCTCATTCACTGCCCAAGCTGAAGGGCGGAGCGGGAGGTATTTTTGCAAGGCTGTAGAATCTAAACTCTGGTCCACAGAGCCCCGTAGTCCATAGAGCCGCTTCTGGCACAGCAGTGAAGCATCTACCCATCTTTGTCCAGTGACACTTACTGCTAACGGTCACCCGGGCAACCTCAAACTGCACTTATGGTGCTTCAAACCCAGCCGAACAAGTCTTGGGAAAAAGGTTTCCACAAGGCTCTCGAGAGCATCAAAGCCAAGGTGGGAGGGTGTCTGTGAGCAGGCAAATCAGAGACGGCCAAGGAGGCATACCCATGACAGCCCAGCTGTGCATGTGTTGGACGAGAACCAGAAAACTATCAGATTGCTTAGCAACAGCAGAACCAATGTGTCAGTGAGATTGCCAGCTGTGCAGCATGAGAGGCTGCTAACTGAGCCTGATTGCAAGATTTACAGATTCCAAAGCTGGACGGAACCATTATGGTGATTGAGGCTGATCCTCTCTATAAGACAGGTCAGAGGACTTCCCCCACAAAAAGTCCTCGAGCAGATCTTGTAGTAAAAAGATCCAGTCTTGATTTAAAAATTGTCAGTGATGGAGAATTCACCATAACCATTGGTCAATTGTTCCGATTAAAATTTGTCACTGTTAATATTTCACACCTTATTGCCAGTCTGAGTTAGTCCAGCTTCGACTACCAGCCGTTGTATCATGTTAGATCTCTCTCTGCTAAAGTGCAGAGCCCATTATCAAATACTGGTCCCCATATCGGTACTTATAGACTGTGATCTTTAACCTTCTCTTGGCTAAGCTAAATCAATTGAGCTTTTGGGATCTATCGCAGTAAGGCAGGTTTTCTAAACTTTCAATCATTGTCTTGGCTCCTCTCTGAACCCCTTCCAATGTATCAACATCCTTCTTGAGTTGTGGGTGCCAGAACTGGATCCAGGGTTCCAGCAGCCATCACACAACTTCTAAAGAGGGATAAAATAACCTCTCTGCTCTTCCACAAGATTTCCATCTTTATGCATCCAATGATCACTTTAGCCAAAGTGCTGCCCTGGAAGCTTGCACTGAGCTGGTCATCCACCATGATCCCCACATTTTTTTCAGAGTCACCACTTCGCAGGATAGCGTCCCCATCATGTAAATTTGTTCCTAGAGGTATACATTTAGCTGTATTCAAATGAATATTCTCTGCTTGTACCCATCTTACCAACTGATCCAGATCACACCATCAGTGACTGTCCTCCTCCTCATTGTTTACCATGGCCCTGTGTGACCCTGGGCAAGTCAGTTAGGCACTGATTTTTAAAGGTGTTTAGGCATAATTCCATGCAGATGACTAAATCCCATTTTCAAACTGACCTAGGCATGTAGGAGCTTAATCCCATTGACTTTTGAAAGTGGAATTTAGCCATCTAAACCACTGGCCTTGCAGGACCAATTTCCAAAGAGGATGTCAGGACCAAATGGATCAATATCCTTCAATAATAAATAATAATAAAAATAATAATAATAAAAAATCAGAGCCTTAGTCTTACTGTGCCTCAATTCCTCATCTGTATAATGGGAATAATAACACTTCCCTACCTCCCTGGGGGTGCAGAGGATAAACACATTAAAGGTTTTGAGGCACTTAGGGTGCGTCTACACTTGTAAATTAAGTCAATTTAAGCTTGCTTAAATCGACTTAATTTACTCTGCGTCTACACTACACTTTCCTTAAGTCGATTTAAGCAAGCTGTTTAAGTCGACTTAAGGAAAATTAAGTCGACTTTGTTAAACTTGGTTTAAAGTTGACTTTAGGCTTAAGTCGACTTTCTACAGTCAACTTAAGCCAGTGTAGATGTGGAGAACCCCTAAGTCAACTTTAAGTCGCCTTAGGGCTCTCCAGGACTCCCCCATTGCCCTGCCTGCCAGGGGGGTGGCACAGGGAGAGCCTGGCATGCCCTGCCCACCCTGCCCCTATGCCCTGCCAGGGTCCCTGTCCCCATTTGCCCCATTGTACCCAGGTACAATGGGGCAAAGGCTGAGCCCCCTGGCACTTGGCAAGGGGTGCCCTCCCTGCCACTCTGGACCTGTCCAAGGTCCCCCTAGCCCAAGTTGACCGAGGGGTCCAGTGTGGATGCTCTAGGTCAACTTTGTAGGGTCCCCCCAAAGTCGACTTAAAATTTAGGTGTGGACATGCTAAGTCGACTTAACGAAGTTGACTTAAATTCGACTTTGTTAAGTCGATTTAGCTAAAGTCAACCTAAATTTACAAGTGTATATATAGCCCCAGATACTACTGTGATAGGGGACATAGAAGTACCTTAGCTAGGTGTTAATATCCTTCAGTGTCTGTGAATGTAGGAAAGTTACATTCCATTGGTATTGATGGGAACTAGCCCCAACATGAGCAGATATGTACTCCTGGGTTCAATATATCCCAAGATTAAGCCTATTATGGTTAGTCCACCTGCAAAAAATCATCTGTCAGATGCCTCTCTTCTCTCTACAGCTAATAGTTTGTATCTCAGCCGCTCTTTGGTTTTTCTTCTGGAGCCTAGTCCTAGGAAGATAGCTCCTCTCTCTAGGCATTTGTATTACACTGGGAATCCTTGTACCCAGTGACATCAATTGAACTTGAGGTGCTCAGCAATTCTCAGAGGCAGGAATTATGGTTGTCCTTTATGTTGTGTACAAGGCCATGTGCTTTTTGACTGCTATAGAACAGGTTTGAGCGGGCCATTTCTGGAGCCAGTTTAAAAGGCAGAGAACAATGGTTGACAGATGCATTAGGAACTAAGCTTCCATGTCACTTACCAAGTCATGTTGGCCGTAGATAAAAACCAGCCAGGCAGGTGTAATGAAATAAAACAAACTCTCAGCAATGCTACATACAGACTAGAAACATGCAAAAAAAACTAAGCCAGCAAGGAAATGGACTTGATCAAAGATCCTGACACACTGCCAGCCTGCAGGTGCAACGATCACAAGTTGCAGTGGGGAAGGTCTTTGGTTGGATATTAGGAAAAACTTTTTCACTAGGAGGATGGTCAGCCACTGGAATGAGTTACCTAGAGAAGTGGAGGAATCTTCATTCTTAGAGATTTTTAAGGCCTGGCTTAATTAACCCTTACTGGGATGATTTAGTTGGGGTTAGTCCTGCTTTGAGTAGCAGGTTGGACTAGAGGACCTCCTGAAGTCTCCTCCAACCCTAATCATTTATGATTCTAGTGCTATATATTGCAGTAGTGAGGCAGAGTCTGAGAGTGTGGGGCTAAACCCACACTCTGCAAGTCAATAGTGGCTGCCCCGTAGAGTTTACTCTGCCCAGGGTATGATGCTATAGCTGGGCTCTGTGCTTTTGGAGTGGCTGAGTCAGCTTTTGGCTTCTTCTATTTTATTTGGATCTGCTCTGAGATAGGGAAGCTGGGGATGGTGTACATTCCTTCTCATTGCCCTGAGCTCCCTTCTGCAGCTTCAAATGCACCACAGGCAGATTCCACTATTGAGCATGAATTGTTCTTCCCTGCTCCAGGCATCACCTAGCAGGATTCAGCGAGAGCACAGAGGGTCAGTGTCTTTCCCAGCTACATCCCCATCAGCTGTGCTCAGCCCGGCTCCCACCCTGGCAAAAATCTGGGGATACGTATGACTTCACATGACTTCAAGCATTGCCTATGCTGACCAGGATGGGTTTGTTCACATCACAGTACTTGGGAACTGGAGCTGCTGACAGTTTCTTTCACCTCTTTGAAAGCAATGTTTTGATTTGGATTGCATAGTCAAGAATATGTTGAACATTAGCAGTACCTTCAGTGGTTGTCACTCTAGAAAGGTCTTGTAGGCATTCAGTTCTCAAATTGCTTTTACTTTATTGGGGCAAGGGTTGATGCCATCTCTGCTTATTATGTCCCAAAAATCTCAGTTTGGTGTAGGCAGAAAACACACTTTTCTTTGTTTAGGTTCTGTTCAGACTGACTGATTAGGCTAAGGACTTCTATGGAAGAGCACAACAAAATCCCCAATGAAGATCCACATATGAAAGTATCATCCAGAAAAACCACAACTCCATTTATGTTCTTTAACAGTTCTGTCATCCTCTTTGGAAAATTTCAGGTCCACTGGTAATCCCAAAGGGTCATTTCTGAAAGCAAAATCTCCCAAAAGCAGAGATAAATGTAGTTAGTTAAGCACTGTCTTTGGCTAAAGGAATTTACACAAATCCACTCAAGGCATATAAATTGGAGAGTACTGTAGCTTCTTCCACTTTGGGGATGAGGTCATATCATGTTGGGAGCATATTATTTTTAATCACAACTATTTCACATTAAGACTTAAAATCCAGACCGATTTTTGTTTTCTTTATAACTGGTGCCATTGGGGTACATCAGGCTGTTGACTCAGATTTCCTCAGTTATGCCAGTCCGCTCCATTCTCTAACCCAGTTTCCATTTTATGAAGTAATGCGATAAGAATCCTGCAAGGTATTTGCATACTATATGGTTCAGCATTATCTCAAAACTATTTGTTGTAGCTCTCCTTTCAAGAGTCCAATATTACCAAATAGTCCATAGAGTTCTTCCACCATTCTCACTAGGCCCATCATAGGTGCCATGCTACAGCTCAGAAGGTCATTGGTCGGTGATCACATACAAAGATCAAAGCTTTGTATTCAGAGTGCAAATTGTTTCTGTGGTGAAGTGGCTTACAGGGTTCCTCTGTGGCTAGACAGAACAGCGTAAGGTGTTTTCAGATCTGGGAGGGATGAGGAACATTGTAAGTCCCTTCTGAGATGACTGATGTCTGCTCCAGAATTAATTTTAAAGTCCATAGTCTTTCCATTAATAGTCAGTTTCACTCTCTAGGCAGTCTCATTAACCACATGATCTAGATCTCAGAAAGAGTGGCTCTTGATTGTCTGTAATACGAGTCAACTCCCTGTTTTGGTGTGGCAAACAACTTCAAAACGTCCATATTTTATATATTTATTACATCTTGTGTATATGGTGAAATCTATCTGCTGGGCTATGAATTTTTCCATATCTTGTGCATTTAGGCTGGTATTTGACTGGAATTTGTTCCTCTTAACCTGGGAGTTCTCTCTCTTTGCTGCAGGGGTCTTATGGTAATGATTTGTAGTATGTCATAAATCTGTTAGCTTTTAAGGCCTTGTCTATACTGGAAAAATAAGTCACTCTAACATGCATAGACTTACAGCCACCACAGTAATTACAGTGGTGGCCTATGCCCACACCACCCTTTATGGGTCAGTGGAGTCTGTCTTCACCAGGGCTGAGTCTACACTTGTAAATTAAGTCGACTTAAGCTTGCTTAAGTCGACTTAATTTACCCTGCATCTACACTACAGTTTTCTTAAGTCGACTTAAGCAGTTTGCTTAAGTTGACTTAAGGAAAATAAAGTTGACTTAATTAAAATTAAGTCGACTTTATTAAACATCCTTTAAATTCGACTTAGTGCTTAAGTCGACTTCCTAGAGTCGACTTAAGCCAGTGTAGATGTGGGGTAGCCCTAAGTCGATTTAGGGCTACCCCAGGACTACACCAATGCCCTCCCTGCTGGGGGGGCACAGGGGGAGCCTGGCATGCCCCCCTGCCAGGGTCCTTGACCCCCTTTGCCCCATTGTACATAGGTAGAAGGCTGAGCCCCCTGGCATTGGGCAAGGGGTGCCCCCCTGCCCCCGTGGACCTGCCCTAGGTCCCCCTAAGCCCCTAGAAGTTGACCTAGGCATCCAGTTTGGACGCTCTAGGTCGACTTTGTAAGTTCCCCTTTAAGTCAACTTTAATTTTAAGTGTAGACACACTAAGTCGACTTAAAATTACAAGTGTAGACATAGCCCAGGAGACTTCCACTGACCTAAGAGGGGCAAGTATGGGGAGCAAAGGATTTAAAGATATGCCCTGGGAAGTGGGCAGAGCATAAATTAAAGTGCATACCTGTATCTCTTCAGTTTCCTAATGGAGATTTGTAGCAATTCAAAAACTTACAGAATGCTGCTTCCAGTCTGTCCATTGTGAAGACTTGTGAAAGCTGAGGCTCTCTAGAGAAGTGGCGTGCTGGCTTGTGGATGAGCATGAGACCCAGGAGCTTTTGAGTTCTAATCCCAGCTTCAGGACTGACTTGTGATGTGGTCTTGAGCAAGCTACTGAATCTCTTTGCTTTTTAAAAAAGGGACCATAATATTTATATTCCATAAAGGTGTTGTGAGGTGTTAATACTTGAAAGGTCTTTAAAGATGGAAAGCTTTGTACGTGTACGAATTGTTAATGACAAATGAGCATCAGTAACCTCAAAAGACACTATGAAGGATGGACTTCTGAACTAAGCAGGTAGAATAGAGGAGAGAGACTGTCAGCGGAAAAAACACATGGTTAGTAAGGCCAATGTGAGCAGCCAGGCTTCCAGTTCCAAGGATGAATTCAGACAGCCAGTAGAGGCCATCAACTACTCCTCTGCCTCAGCTGAATGAGAAAATACAGCAAAGATCATAGAATCATAGAATCATAGAATAATAGGGTTGGAAGGGACCTCACGAGGTCATCTAGTCCAACCCCCTGCTAAAAAGCAGGACCACTCCCCCTAAATTATCCCAGCCAGAGTTTTGTCTAACCGAGCCTTAAAAATCTCCAAAGATGAAGATTCTACCACCTCCCTAGATAGCCCATTCCAATGCTTCACCACCCTCCTAGTGAGAAAGTTTTTCCTAATATCCAACCTTGACCTCCCCAGCTGTAATTTGAAACCATTGCTCCTTGTTCTGTCCTCTGTTACCCTCGAGAACAGCCTAGCTCCCTCCTCTTTGGAGCAACCCTTCAAGTAGTTGAAGGTTGCTATCAAATCTCCCCTCAGTCTTCTCTTCTGTAGACTAAATAAGCCTAGTTCCTTCAGTCTCTCCTCATAAGTCATGTGCCCCAGCCCCCTAATCATTTTTGTTGCCCTCCGCTGGACTCTTTCTAATTTGTCCACATCCTTTCTGTAGTGGGGAGCCCAAAACTGGACACAGTACTCCAGATGCGGCCTGACCAGTGTCGAATAGAGGGGAATTATCACATCCCTCGATCTGCTGGCAATACTCCTACTGATGCAGCCTAATATGCCATTGGCCTTTTTGGCAACAAGGGCACACTGTTGGCTCATATTCATCTTCCCATCCACCATAACTCCAGGTCCTTTTCTACAGCGCTGCTACTTAGCTGATCGGTCCCCAGCCTGTAGCAGTGCATGGGATTTTTCCGTCCTAAGTGCAGGACTTTGCACTTGTCTTTGTTGAACCTCATGAGGTTTCTTTCGGCCCAGTGTTCCAATTTGTCCAAGTCTCTCTGGATCCTGTCCCTGCCCTCCAGAGTATCTACCATTCCCCCCAACTTGGTGTCATCCGCAAACTTACTAAGCACGCAGTCTATTCCATCATCAAGATCATTAATGAAGATGTTGAATAGAACCAGCCCCAGGACCGACCCCTGGGGCACTCCACTCGTTACCGGTTGCCAACCAGACATCGAGCCATTGATTCCTACCCGCTGAGCCCATTGATCTAACCAGTTTTCGATCCACCTTACGGTCCACTCGTCCAACCCATACTTCCTTAACTTGCCAACGAGAATGCTGTGGGAAACCGTATCAAAAGCCTTGCTAAAGTCAAGGTATATCACGTCAACGGCTCTTCCCGCATCCACAAATCCAGTCATCTCATCATAGAAGGAAATCAGGTTGGTCAGGCACGATTTGCCCTTGGTGAATCCATGTTGACTGTTCCTGATCACTCTATTTTCCTCCAAGTGTTTCAGGATGGATTCCTTGAGGACCTGCTCCATGATTTTCCCAGGGATTGAGGTGAGGCTGACCGGTCTGTAGTTCCCCGGATCCTCCTTTTTCCCTTTCTTAAAGATAGGTACTATATTTGCCTTTTTCCAATCCTCCGGGACCACCCCCGTTCGCCACGAGTTCTCAAAGATAATGGCCAGCGGCTCTGCAATCACTTCCCCCAACTCCCTCAGCACCCTCGGATGCAGTTCATCCAGCCCCATAGACTTGTGCACATCCAATTTCATTAAGTGTTCCCTAACCTGACTTTCCATCACCGAGGGCCACTCTTCTCTCCAGTCCGCGTTACCCCGTGTAGTAGCCTGGGAGCTGGCCCGCCCTGTGAAGACTGAAGTAAAAAAAGCATTGAGTACTTCAGCCTTTTCTGCATCATCCTCCACAAGGATGCCTGCCCCATTCAGTAAGGGACCTACACCACCTCTGATCCTTTTCTTGTTGCTGATATACTTATAGAACCCCTTTCTGTTATCCTTCACATCTCTTGCTAGCTGCAACTCCAATTGTCCTTTGGCCTTTCTGATTTGATCCCTGCAGTCCCGAGCAATATCTTTATACGCCTCCCTTGTCATCTGTCCAAGCTTCCACTTCTTGTAAGCTTCCCTTTTATGTTTCAGCTCCCCGCAGAGTTCCCTGCTAAGCCACGCTGGTCGCCGTCCACATTTGCTGTTCTTTCTGCACATCGGAATGTTATCTTCCTGTGCCTTTAACAGGGTTTCTTTAAAATACAGCCAGCTGTCTTGGACACCTTTCCCCTTCAGATCAGCTTCCCATGGGACCCTGCCCATCAGCTCCCTAAGGGAGCCAAAATCTGCTTTTCTGAAGTCCAGGGTGTGTGTTCTGCTTCTTTCCTTCCTTCCATTGATCAGGATCCTGAACTCTACCATCTCATGGTCACTGCTGCCCAGGTTGCCATTTACTTCTACTTCCCCGATCAATTCTTCTCTGTTTGTGAGCAATAGGTCTAGAGGTGCAAGGCCCCTAGTTGGTTCCTCCAGCATTTGTACTAGGAAGTTGTCATCAATACTCTCCAAAAACTTCCTGGATTGCCTGTGCACTGCTGTATTATCTTCCCAGCAGACATCTGGATAATTGAAGTCCCCCATAAGAACCAGGGCCTGCGACGATCTGGAAACTTCTGTTAGTTGTCCATAGAACGCCTCATCCACCTCCTCTTTCTGGTCTGGCGGTCTGTAGCAGACACCCACCACAACATCCCCCTTGTTGCATTCTCCCCTAAACTTAACCCACAAGCTTTCAACCATCTTGTTTCCACTTTCATAGTGGAGCTCCGAGCAGTCATACAGCTCTTTTACATATAACGCTACTCCTCCCCCCTTTTTCCCTGCCTGTCCTTCCTGAACAATTTATATCCATCCATGGCAGTGCTCCAGTCATGCAAGTTATCCCACCACGTTTCTGTTATTCCAATTATATCATAGTTCCTTGTCTGTGCCAGTACTACCAATTCTTCCTGCTTGTTTCCCAGGCTCCTCGCATTTGTGTACAGGCACCTAAGATACCGGGCCCATTGCCCTACTTTGCCCTGTCGATTCTCCCTCCTGTCGCATCTTCCCCCTTGCAATTTCTCCCGGTGTCCTCCTTCCCCACTCACCTGAGGTATTATGACTTTATCAGGAAAAAAAAAACAATTATTTGACCCCTGCCCCCAGTTCCAACTACCCCCTCTTTTATTCCTGCTGTTACAGCCCCAGCATCCCCCAAGTTCCATCCCTTCCCCCAGGTTTCCCTCAGTTTCACTTACCTGTGGGTGTTGGTCATCTTCCCCCTTTGGACCTAGTTTAAAGCCCTCCTTACCAGGTTAGCCAGTCTGCTTCCAAATATGCTCTTTCCCTTCCTGGATAGGTGGAGTCCGTCTCTGCCTAGCAGTCCTTCTTCCTGAAACAGCACCCCATGGTCGAGGAAGCCAAAGCCCTCCTGGTAACACCATCTCCGCAGCCAGCCAAAAAGCTCTTTGTTGGAAGGCCGAGATCCCCCCTTCACTGACCCATCATTTACCAGGAACCTGTTGTTTTTGGATTTACTTGTCCTGGAGAATTATATCTAACCATAATAGCTACATCCTAGAACCAATAGTCTACTGCATAATTATTATGGGTCTCCTTTGTGTTCTTCTGGCAAATTCCTAGAAATGGCATCTTATTAAACTGCTAGAAGAACAGTACATCATGTAATCAGAGATGGGCATGGGGGTGGGAAGAGCAGAGAAAATGAATCTCAGTACAAAAATCTTTGTTACTTACCAGACATGCTGGTGTTTGAAAGTGGCAGCTGGATCACAAAGGCAGAACCCTAGAAGTTCTTTGATGCAAAATCTGTTAGTTCCCTTGATAGTAATTCAGGGATTCTCAGTAACTGATCAGAGTGCAGAGTGATGAGTGGCCACTCATTCTTCACATTTAGCTATTTCTAAACGTTTGTGGCCTTTTAGGAGTTTGTCCAATTTTTACTGTTATATTAGAAAAAAATTAAACATCAAGGAATTGGTTCCGTTTTATGTGCTTATTTCTTTATGCTTTGCCTAGCAACATTTAAGTCCAACCTACCTGCAGAATAACCATGATCAAAAACTGCAGATGGGGAAGTGGATTTCTAATTGGGTGGTGGTGTTCATCCTTCGAGTTTGACGATGACCATGACATCACTGATTGGTTTGGTTTCTGTGAATGTGAGTGGCTAATTAGGCCAATTTGAACTGTCTGTGGCACACTGAACAAGATGCCGCTGTGGGTTACATGATTAACAATGGACATGCTGCTTTTATCAGATTTATGCTTCTGCTCTGCCTCAGCGGTTCTCTGCTCATAGATTGTGGCACCACTATGGATGAGGCTGTGCCACGGAGAACGATCCTGGCTGGCTGAGAGTTTCCCAAAGCTCTGGGTCAATGTTGAAACGCCTCAAGGATAATTTAAGGGAGTCTTTGAAATGGTTCTTCTGGCCTCCCAGAGCACGCTTATCTTTTCTTTAGTTCACCGTAGAAGACCTTTGGCAATTGTTCATCTGACATTCTGGTAAGATGGCCTGCTCATCAACAGAGTATAGATGTTTGGAACACCTGAGCATATGAGAACCTCTGTATCTGGAATCCTGTCTGTTTGCCATCTTACCCTCATCAGTTTCCTCAGACTGCCCATGTGAAAGTGATTCAGTTTCATAACATGGCATCTGTACACCATACAGGTTTCAGATGCATACATCAAAGTTGGCAACATGATGACTTCATATAGACCTTCTGTTTTGTTTGTTGACTAATGCCTCTGTGCTCCCACACATTTGTACGTAGTCTGCCAAAGGCCACACGTGCTTTGGCAAATGGCAATTCCGGTGTTGGTTTCATCAATGTGAACTGCGTATGACAGTGTGTTGCTGAGGCAGGTGACTTTGTCCTCTACTTGGAGGATTTGGTCATTTACTTATTATAGTAGGCTACTATCATAGTAGGTTCTACATAAGGCTTCCCTGGTGTATCACTTCTGTATTGATGCATACTCCACTGGATGCAAGACTCAGGTTTGGCATTCAAGGAACAGTCACCAGCAAACAGAAGATCATGAACAATCATTTCCTGTGCCTTCGTCTTTGCCTGTAGTCTCTTCTGACTGGAAAACTTGCCATCAGTCCAGTATCTGATGCCAAGCCCGATGTCACAGTCACAAAAGGCACCTGTAAACATGGCAGAAAACATCATATTGAAGGGGGTTGGGGCCAACACACAGCCCCGCTAGATTCCATTGGTGAATGGGAATGATTTGGATGACTTGTTGTAATACATAACTCAAAAGAATATGCCATCATGGAATCTTGAACCATTGAGACCAATTTCTCTAGACAACTGAATTTTGCCATGGTCTTCCAAAGACCCTCCCAACAGACTATATCAAATGTTTTTGTACAGGTCAATGAAAGCCATGTACGGATGACTGCCTTCTTAACTTCTGAAGTGCTGTTTCCTAAACGGGCCTTATGGAGTTGATGTTTTTCTTTTAATAGTCTCCCTATATCAGTATAATTTTAATAAGATCAATCTTCATGCTTACATGTAATGGAACAGAGGGTATTGGATGGATCTGAGTACGCAGAGTCTCTAAAGGATGCC
This sequence comes from Pelusios castaneus, assembly GCA_007922175.1. Lineage (NCBI taxonomy): Eukaryota > Metazoa > Chordata > Testudines > Pelomedusidae > Pelusios > Pelusios castaneus. The sequence continues at coordinate 2,103,447 of ML685887.1, read as the reverse complement.
CAATTTTCCTTGATGTTATTGGAATTCATATCAATTGTTACAAACTTATTGCACAGTTCTTCGACAAAAACCTGTTTCAAATTCTCCTGTTTCAGTTTGGAGTTAAGCTTCTCAGGTATTTTTTTTAACCTTGTGGTCATCTGCTAGGATGTATCCAGATGTTCAGGTTGAAGACTTTGAGCCTGCGATCAGCCTAGCATTCTACACTTCTCGTGGCCTTGGTCACTCTAATATTCTGTCTGTCTCCTCTTCTTCTGACAGACAATGAGATGACAATGCTTGGAGCGTGGGTGCATCCAACATGTCTTGTTACAGTTCAACAGGTGGAAGACAGTGCTGGTGATGAGGAGGTCCTATTCAGCCCATTTCTTCAGCAGGAGGAGCCTGTTGCTGTTTCATTTCCTGAAGCCATTTTTTCCTAACACACCTGGCCATACCTGGTAATCTGTGCCAACTCTAGCATTTAAAAAACGACAGCTTGTCTGCCTTTGGCAATTCTGCAGTAAGGGACCCCAGGTCTTTGCAAAACTTGTCGTTAATGACATCTGGGTTGGTCATGGTGAGTGCATAGGCATTGACAATAGTTGTACATCTTGTCCCAACAGTGGGGAGTCTCATTTGCATGAGTCTGTCATTAACATCCATTAGGAAATTCGTAAGCTTGCTGACTAGCTGTGTTTTGAGGGCAAACCCAACACCAGCTTCAAGTCACTCTTCTTTACTATGGCCCACTCCAGAAGAAGGTATAGCCAGCTCCTTTTTCAGTAAGTTGTCCTTCAGCTAGGAGACTTTCACTCAAAGCCAACATCTGGATTTTACATCTGGTTAGTTCTCTACCAATTAGAGCTGTTCTTCTCTCTGGTCTAGCATTAATGTGCACACATTCCAAGCACGGATGGTGAGTGGTTTCACCTTTGTCCTTTTTTTAATTATTTATTTTTTCTTGTGATTTTTTACCATTGTAGTGGGATCCCCATCAGCTGTGGAATGCTGATGAGATGAAGCAGACACAGTTTAAGGCACCTTTTCTAGCCCCTTTCTCATACTGCGGAGATAAGCAGTGTGATCCTAAATAGGACTGCTCAGTCACCTGGGGGTCTGCTGAATTCCACTACTGCTTCAATCCAGCAAAAACTGACCCTGTACCCCGAGCTGCCTGTGCGCAGGTCTGCAGCTCCAGTTCCCAGTATAGCCAGATCTTCTGCTTTGCTGCTCGCTCATCACCATAGGACTTGGGGGGGGCGATAAGTAGTGAATGTCATGGTTAGTGCATGAATTGTATTTAAGTGAGGGAAAATTGTGCAGAGTCTCCCTCGCTCTCTCTCATCCCAGCCTGTTTGAATCCAGTGGCATGACAATGTTGGGATGCCTGGGGACAGGTCTGGTGAATGGAAGGACATCGAATCCCACTGCACCTGAGCTGATGCCCTAGGCCGTCCACACAGCTCTTACCATCCACCTTTGCAGCCGAGGAGAGAGACGTAGCTGTTTGACCTTCTGATCCACCAGAGAACACTTCCCAGGTGGAGCCAGATGTAGCTGTCTACTCTGCTTAACAGATGCAGGTAGTATTGTCTACTGCACTGGTTCCCAACCTTTTTGGCTCCAGGGCCACAGATTGCATTTCTACAAGCCTGAAGGGCCACCGGTCTCTGCCAGCAGGCCCCCCACCCACTGCAGCCAGATGGAAGGAGTATAACGAGGAGGTTGCCTCCTTGCTGATCCCCCATCTCCTGGGCTTCAGCCGGGAAACTACACACATCCTGTACCCCTGTGCAGTCCACCTGGGTCCCTAGTCAGTAGCTACCTTCTGCAGCTAGGGGGACAGAAAGTCAGTGCTCTGCTCCCCCTGGCTGCAGCAGGGTCCCCAGAGCTTATGAACCTAGGCAGAGTGCTTTGCTGTGCTTCCTGCTACACCCAGCGGGAGGGGAGCACTGATCTACCATCCCCTTGGCTGCAGCAAGGAGCCTGGACAGTCTTTTAGAAGCTTGGACTGCACTTCTCCTGGAACCTCTTTATGGACTTGTTCACGCAGAGCCTTTTTAAATGTCCTCTCCTGCGGCATGCTCAGGCGTGTGGCCCAGGGCTGGAACAGAGCATGGGAAAATGCAGCTGCTGGGCTGCCTCTCCTGGTGCCCACTACCCAGCTGCACTGCTCCCCTGCCACCCTTCCCCTTCTCCCCACTCTCCTGCTGCCACCCTGAAGATTGAGGGTGAGGGCAAACTTTACAGCAAAGTTCATGGGAGGGGTGGGCATTATTTAAAAGCAGTAGGTGTCTCCGGTGTGGGTCAGCAGGGTGGCAGATGGGGTTCCTTTATGAATGCACATAACATGCTCTGCAGTATTACTATAGTATGTTTCCTGCAGCATCATACATGGACTTATGTATATTTCACATGGCTTAGGAGGGGGCCACAGAATCAGAGCTTTCTTCCAGCATGTAGACAGAAAGGATGCATCACTGAGGCTATGCAAAATACCTGTTTCAGCCAGAGAGGGAAAGATCACCTGAGGCCAGCAGGGGAGGATGTTTTGGAGAAACAAGGACACATACTTAGAAATCCAGGAGTGAGCAATTGAGGGGGCAAAGCAGCACACCAGACCAGATAGTGGGAGGGGAATGTCACACACAGTAAATTGTTTCGGGTTTGTAAGCACTTCCAATGCAGACTGATGCCTTTAGACATGTGGAGGGGCCGCCTAGGGCACACAGACCTTGGGGCTTGTTTCTTAGAGTGTGTGTGGGGGGGTTGTGGACTGGAGGCAGGGCCTAGCAGAGGAGGTGGGGGCAGGTGGCAGTGCACACTGGGGGTGGAGCCTGGCTGGGGGCAGGGCCTGGCTGGGGTTGGGGTCTAGGGGTGGAGCCTACTGGGAGAGGGGGGTAACAGGACGTGGGGCTGGGGGGGCCCACAGCCCCAGATCTTTTTGCTACCCAGAAATGCCCCTGCCTAGAACTACATCTATAACATGATGAGGCCTGTGTCCTTTTTAAAAAGGAAGGGGAGCTGAGCAGAAACAGATGCAAAGATTTGAGCAAAGACTTTAAAGGTTGTGGTTACAAGAAAAATCAGAATACAAAGAGGAGACAGGTGTGAGGAACAAGAACTCCATAAATGATTTATTTTACAGTCTTTTTCATAGCAACATGAACACTCCCAACATCTTCATAGCCATCACCAAAATGTATTAATTATATGCCTGAATCAATTGAGAATTACATTAATTTGGTGCAGCATCCATAAGTAGAGGACACAAGAGGGGTAGAATGGCCTTTTGTTTCCTGCTGTAGAATTATATGCATGACCCACTTTTTCCTAATTCTGCAGTGACTGGAGAGGCAAAGCATTGTTTGTTCAACTTGGAATGGAAAAAGAGCGCTGTATTTTGCAATCTACCATAAATAGACTTTTGAACTGAGACATAAAACCAATGTTTTTGGGACAGCACAAACCTTAGCTGTGGGTTGCAGGGTCCCTGGACTGGAATCTGAAAGCTAACCTTGAACTGGAGGACTGCTGGGAATGATACAGAGATGGTTAGCCTGATGAGACTTTGATACCCCAGCTGGAGGGCCATGCCGTGAAAAGGGAGTGTCATGAGGAGAAGGCACTGCGATGCTAATGACAGATGGAAGGGGGCATCATAGCAGGTGGAGCTATTCCTCAGACACAGCCACAAGAGAGTGCTCAGCAGTGAGCAGAGAAACCCTGTGATCTGCCCCCTTCATTCAACATGGAACTATCCTTGGGCAGTTAGGTATTGGCTCTTTTTTCTCTTTTTTTAACCTGTTGATTTTGGCGCTAGGTGAAATCTGCAACCAGAAGACCCAGTCCAGGTGGTTACTGAACAGCCCTGTAAGGGTCAGAAAGTCCTGAATATCTGTTGACTACAGTGGGAGTTGAGAGAGCTTGACATCTCACAGGAGACGGTCCATTGTGTGCTTTTCTCAGTGGAGGCAGTGGGATTTTCAAGTGCACAAACCATTTGCCTAATGTCAGGCCAATGATGAGCACAGAAGACAATCCCATCCTTCTTGCTTCGGTTTCACACACTGGCCCATAAACCGAGTGCCCATATGACGGATTACGATACTCAGCTCTATAGTATATTCTTGATTTACTGTAGTGCACAGACCAATGAATAACAGGTGCAAATCACCACACAAGGTGTGAGGCAGCTGGGAGTCAGGTGCCAGATCTCCAGGGTTAACTAATAGCAGTAAATAATAGGTCTAGTAATTCAGAAACACTTTAAATTGCCACGCGTTGGGAATGATAAATCTTCTTTTTAAAGACATCAAGGAAAAGCCATCCTTTGTCCAACCCACATTCTGAACGGCATTAGAACGCTTGGTTCACCAAACAGGTCCGGTTTCTGCTTCATGGCAGCTCTTCTTAGTCTCTCAAGACCTTGCTTGAACTCTGGAAGAAACGAACTGTCCAGTTTTGAACACAGTCTCATGACTAAGGCTGGTCATCATTTCCCCATGGGCCTGATTCTATGTTTTGGCCCAGCTATAGACAATTTAATTCTCTGCCTAGCCTGGGATTTCCTGCTGGCCTACCCAGATGCAGCCATAAGTTACAGCAGCCTCTTGGCTGCTCTTAATTATATTTAAGTGTAACAGCCCCTGCAGCAGCCAGGGGTGGCCAGAATGCAGTAGCTCTTCAGCCATGACCCGTTCCTTGAGCATGCCTCTGACATGACCCCCTGCTAGCTGGCTACACCAGTTCTTTTTCATTTGCAGAAGCCCCTCTACTAGAAATATACCCCAGTGGACAGATTTGCTTCCTCTACTGTCCTTTTATGCCATCAGATCACTGTCAAGGACAAAATAGACGCCAGCCCCTTGGCTTGGTTTTTCATAAACTCTGGCTTAGAAAATAACATCTTAAAGCATCACACTCTTAATGCACTGAGCTTCACAGTACCCCTGTGAGGCAGGGAATTTGTATAATACCCATTTTTGTTTATGGGGAACTGAAGCACAGAGCCGAGACTGTGACCACATCTGGGTTGTGCCGAGAAGCAGATTTGTGGAATCATCTGGGTCAGCAAAATCACCAAACTCATAGCTCAGGCAAGGTGATGGTGTGTCCTGTGGAGCCATCTTATGGGGAAGCTATGTTAGCTGCAGGCTGCCTTCATTCTCAAAAAATATTCGATATAATGGGAAAGGCAAGTTGCACAGAGGAACAACCAGGGACTTTCACACTTCTTTAAAAACTAGAAACACTAAGGCCTCCATATAGTAGTAGATGTTTTCTTTATCAAGAGCCTCCTGCTTAAGAAAGGCTGATTCCATATATCATGACATTGCTGTGAATAGATCCCTTGATGTCAATGAATCTAGACCTGGATGAGTAAGGGCTGCAGGATAAGGGCACAACCAGACGCCAAGATGCACACATTCCTGGACTCTAGGTGAGAGTGCATTGTAAATACAGGCCCCAGATCTGAATTTCATGACAAGCTTTATCTCCGTAAATAGGTGAAACCAACACTCAAAGATGGACACTCCCAGCTCTTGTGTTTGTCTAAATCCAGATCTGATTTTTGCAGTTTGGATCCATCTCTCCTGGAATTAGTATGACACTGTATCCAAGACGGTCCTATTGCATAGGCTCAACTCTGTCTATCAGGCCAGGTGCAGAATAAACACACTGGCCACACATCTGCGTATGCAAGGAAAAACAGAGAATTCCAGGATTCCCGATAGGCATTGTGACACTGTCTGGATTAAGAGGACTAGTTATTATATTAATCAACATTAATATTTCAAAATTACAATAAATCATATGAGACAGGCCATGTCAGGTACCATTAGAAAGATCATAATTTGCTAAGTATGATGATATTGTTTATGTGTGTGTGATATTTGTATTGTAAGATATGGAAGTGTTTAATACGGTTGTATTTCAACTTAGGCTGTGTTTCCGGGAAACGCCCCAGACAGGATGGCAGCAGCAATAAACTTGCTTAATGGCCCATTAAGGGAACTCCCAGGTACAATGAGCTCATCAGATAAGCCGGGCTACTCCTTTATTAGTCACCAGGACTTACCCAGGTGATCCTGGACTCCACCATGTTTCCCAATCTGTGCATTTCTACAAGCAGCATGGCAAAGGGTCATAAAAGGCAGCTGTACCACATCCGTATTGTCCTCGGTCTTCATTCCTGCTCCCTACTGGGGATCAACTCATCTGCAGCTGATGAAGCTGCGAAACAAAGGACTGAGATCCATCCAGGTATTGGATGTACGCCAAGGGACTGTACAAGCCTGCAAACCCCACAATTCTACCAAAAACCTGATATAAATGGACTTCCAAATCATTTGTAGATATCTGATTGATTTAATCATATAAGACCTTCCACGTTGTTTGTTTCTTTCCTTTTACAATAAACCTTTAGTTTCAGTTATTAAAGGTTGGCTGGCAGCGTGGTATTTGGAGTAAGATCCAAACTCATATTGATCTGGCAATGTGGCTGACCATTTGGGGCCAGGAGAACTTTTTGGTAAAGAACACAGCGTTGTAATAAATTCTCTCTTTACTGGATCCAGTGACTGACTGGGAGCCAGAGACTGAAATGAAGTAAAAGGGGTGGGGTTTGTTTGGTTTTTTGGGGTTTTTTTTCAAGCTTCTTGCTAACCAGTGTGGGAAATCAGAAGCCTTGTTTGTGGCTGGTTGGGGAACCTAACTTCAGTGTTACTCACCAGTATTGGGAGAAGCTCCTCTCCTTTTGCAGCCTATCGTGACCTTGGGATTTTCAAGTGGTCTACTCTAGGCATAGATGGGTCACAGGCATATTATATTTTCCCACTTTGTAGCCACCCTATTATGGATTATGCTGTCGGTTGTATTAGGAGAACTGCTCAAGCATCATTTAATTTTCTCCAAGTACTGCCAGTGTCTCCAGGATGCACAACCAGCCTTTGTATAGAGAGGCAGGGGAAACAGAGCAAAGGAAACAGACCACAGCAGAAACCTGGGAAGGGCTATAGAAGAGGGTGAGGAAAACCCTGGTGGCAAAGACCCTATATGAAGAATCCTGGGATACAAAAAAAGCTGAGGATGGGGAAGAGCAAGAAGTCTTTAAGTCCAAGCACAGGGGGATTGGGAGGGTTACCAGACTGGAGGAGCTGGAGAACCATTTTTGGTGGTGGGGGGGGGGGGGGTCCATCATTCTGCTTTCCCAACAAAAACAATGTCAAACCCTGACACCCCCTCTTTCTTCAGTCACATTGCCCAGTCAACTTCCCCTGGTGCTGAAGAATCTCATGGCTGTGCACTGATACTCTGTCTCTGTTGTTTTGACAGGTTCTGCTATGTCTGGAAGAGCTGAGCTGAGCAGCTGGTCCCCCTGAGGCTGGGAAGCAATGAGATCGCTTCTCCATGTCAGCGCCATAATAAATATTCTGGGCTGAAAAGTCCTTTGGAAGCCACATGTCTGGGACCCTGTGAGTGGCTATTATTTTAAGTTGGGAAGAAGGAGATCTGTTGTCTGGAAAAGCGAAGGTCTTTGGCTTGAGCTATGGGAGTGAGAGTGTCACCAGAAAGTTGTACGGTCTGGCTCAGTGAATAAGATTCTGAAAGTACTGAGAAGGAAGGGCGGTTAAGTGACTGGGTGGGAGCTCAGGAAATCTGGTGCAATTGCTGATTCTGCTACCAGTTCCTTGAGTCACCTCAGGCAAGTCAGTTGATCTCTCCACTTCTCTTCTCGTCTGTAAAATGAGGAAAAAGGAAGTATCATTCTGTCTTGCCTACGTCGAGTGTAAGCTCTTCTGGGCACGGATTTTCTCTGATTACATCCAGTGCTTGGTACAATGGCTGTGCAGCCTCAGCTGAGCCTTTTTGGCGCGATTGTAGTATACATAATAAAGATCTCTCCACAAAATACGAAGTCTGTTTTCAAAAGCCTTTGTTGGCCAAGGGTCTACAAGAGGAACCTAGGGCACAGACCACTTTTCCTGCCATCGAGTGGCAAGGAAGTCCTCAACCCCTGAGACCCCATTGCTGTCTAGTTTAGATACTTTTACGGCCCCCGTTTCCCATACTATATGAGCACCTCACACTCTTTAATGCATTTCTCCTCACAGCAGCCCAGCAAGGGAAGAACTGCGGCTAGCACCTTTTACAGGAGGGGAACTGAATCTCAGGGAGATTGAGGCCAGCTCGATGCTAAGAAATTAGGTTAGGATAACCATTTTACTCAGGGGTGGTGTAGGAGGCCTGCTTCTCCATCCTACTCTTCCATCCCACTCTGGACCCAAAAAGGACAGATTTGCAGTCACCCGTGGTTTATTTAGAGTTTGTGCCTTAAGTATCCACCACCATACAGTGCTCTGCCTGGGCCAGTCCTTGCAGGCCTGCTCAGGGCCAGCAAGACAGGCAATCCCTCTGTCCTTCCCCTGACTCCTTTCCCCTCTGTGCCTCAAACCCTTCTGGGCTTCCTTGCCAGCTTCCACTAATGAGCTAATTACTCCACACTATTCAATCAGTGCCGCTGCCCAGCTGCCTCCCCTCAGGGTATCCCCCTTAGCCCAGCTACCATCTCTGCTGCCCTTAGCTAGCTATGCCAGCGTGGGAGGGGGCTGACCAGGGGTTCACCCACCCAGCACCCTGTCACAGGTGTGAAAAATAGACACCCCTGTGTGATACAGTTAAAGCACCCTAGCCCTGGTGTAGACAGCGCTACGTTGATGGGGGAGTTTTTCAACATAGGTGCCACTTCTCAGGGAGATGGAGTACCTACTCTGATGGCACAAGCCCTCCCGTCAGGACAGTTACTGTCTTCACTGAAGCACTACAGCGACGCCACTGCACGTTTTCAAATGCAGGGCCAGATTTTTAAAGGTATTTATTTGCCCAAAGATGCAGAGAGGCGCCTACTGGGATTCTCAAAAGTGTGTCCGCCGTTTTAAAAGGCTTAATTCCTGCCCGTTTCAATGGGATTTAGAGCTTGTCTCCATGGGAACATTAATCTGAATTAAAGGTGTGAATTTCAAGTGGATTAGTTAAACCTCATTCAGTCCCTGTGTGGGCACTCTTTGGGCTGGTCTACTTTGGAAAGTTAGATCCCGACCCAGCTTCTTCACTCAAGTGTGAAAACCTCACACCCCTGAGTGATTTAGTTAAACTGACCTCATCCCTGGCGTAGGCAATGCTAGGTCGATGGAAGTCATCTTTCTTCAACCTAGCTCCAGCCTTTTGGGTAGATGGATTAACGAGAGTGATGGGAGAACCCCTCCCATTCTCTAACGGGTCTTTTTAGTAAAAGTCACAGACAGGTCATAGGCAATGAACAAAACTCCACAGAAACATGCAGCCTGTCCTTGACTTTTTCATAAGAATACCTTGGGGGTCAGCAGATAGACCCCCACCAGCAGCTGACTGCTAGCCACTGATCCAGCAAGTGGGGGATGCCCCAGCTCCAGTTCCTGTTTCTGCTCCCCCCTCCAGGGGCTCCTCCGCTAGTCCTCGGTACTGACCCCTAACATCTGGGCAGGGGCTGACAGCTGCTCCATTCCTGCCACTGCAGCGGGCTGAGTCACCTGAGGAGGTTATGAAGGTCCATTAAAGTCATGGAATTCGGATCTCGGATCCTTAGCTGGCGACACTGAAGTGCTACAGTGGTGCAGCATACCAGCACACCTGTGCTGCTGTAGTGGTTTAGGTGTAGACGTAACTTTATTCCGAAGTAAAAGAGATTTAATTCCGTTCATCTTAATTCACTTGTGATTTAAGCGAAACTGAATTAAGACCACTTTAATTTGGAATAAGAGTCTACCCAGGGATTTAATGTGGTTTAACTAAACCACATTGAAAATTAATTTGGATTAATTTTCTTGAGTGCCCCTGCGTAGTCAAGCCCTTAAGCATCTAACCTGCTTACATGCTCTTGAAAAATCCCACTAATAAGCACTTATCTGTAACTTTACGTGCCTCAATAATCTTGCCAACGTCACACCAGAAGTCTCTTGCAGATTTGTAGTTTGAACCCAGGTCTCCCAAATTAAGGCTAGTGCCCTAATCACTAGACAAATTTTGTCTCACTCTTCCACTCTCCAGACCCTACCTAACCACTCACAGACACAAGCTATAGACAAGGTTTACTTTTCTTCTCTATAACAACAACTCGAGGCATCTTGCTTGGATTCTGTTCATAGTATGATGAATCTAACCTCAGTTTTTCATTTTTGGCGCAGCCTCCTAAGAACAGCAGTTGAGCCAACTACTCCTGGGTGTGCTGGACCACAATCTTCATGCCTCGTTGCTAACTCTCAACCATGGGGAGGAGCTCTTTGTGGGAGGTGGAACAGTGTGTGCATTGTGCCATTTAGTGCTGGAAAGCGAGGGGGGTAGCAATTTCATTGTCTGCTGGGCTCAGCATTTTGCTATCCCATAAACTGAGCATAACAATTCTACTGCACTGTGACATTGATGGATGGGAGGCACAAATAGCCATTTATCTTGCAATCAGTCCATTCCATCAATAAACATCTTTACAGCCTGAGACTTGCCATTCCTATGGCAAAGATTGCCATTGGGATTCAATCTAATGGTCTGCTAGGACGTGTACTGCACATAGCGTAAGAGAATAAGGAGGTAAAGGGTGGGTCAACTTTTGCTATCACATGCCCATGAAACCTCAGCCTTCTTATTAAATATTTATGTTGTAGTACCGCTCATAGGATCTGACGAGGATCAGGATTTGAGCTAGTTGAACGTCAGAATTTTTATTCTGGGGAGATTCGGAAAAACCATTGAGTTGGAACAAAAAGAATCATTTTTGACATTGCCCACGGAAGGGAATGTGAAAAAAAAATCTTTCAAATCAATGATGACATATTGTTTAGACAATTTCTAGGACAAAATTGACCCTGGAAGTCCAAGCTCCAAGGCGCCAAGATAATTTCTGGCTCCCGGCTTCATGTCAGGTAGACTGAAGGGCAGCCAGGATCCTAGAAGCTGAAGAGCTATGGCTGAGCCAGGAATCTGGCAGCTGAAGAGCTAGGGATCCCAGAAGCCCTCAGAGCCTCAACCTGAGCTGCTGAACCCAGGCTAGAGCCATGGATTTCAAACTTCCTGCTGCGTAACTGAGAGCCCTGCAATGTAGGTCCCAAAGCCAGAGACCTGGTATGCCCAGGGGTTCCCATCTCTGAGGCAGTCCACATGGTGGAGCTATCCCAAAGCCAAAGACCATGTAGACTGGGGCTCCTTCTGCTGTCTGAAAGTCAAAGCCCACGTGCTTCCGCAAAACTTTTCCATTTTGATGAATCGGCGTTTTCCAAACTAATTCCTATTTCACTGGAAAATTCCCGATCAGCTCATATCAGAACACAGTTGTCATGGGCCCCATGCACACCCCTAGGAGGTCACAGCACATCCCACAGAGTGTCTACCATCTAGGAGCTTTTTGAGGAGATAGGATTAGCAAAGAATTGGGCTGAGTACATTAATATCAGGAATTTGTTTTTTCAATCTAGGCTGATCTCTAGTATAGACAGGTGTGATGGGCTGGCAGCACTCCCCGCTGGATGGGCACCTCCTGATGGTGTTTTGGGGGATAGCTCAAGTAGTCACCCCATTCTCAGCCAGTGCTCCGTCACTCTCACAATGTTCAAGGGTGGGCCTCCTCAGCTCTGTCCAGATCAACCCCATCTTCTTCTGGCCACAGCCCTCCAGCTGAGCCACAACCCATGTTCTCCCCACTTCCAAAAGATTGGACAGTCCCAGCGTTTCTACTTGCCACAGTGGCTGCCGCAGTCCACCACAGTACTGGTGATCTGAGGGAGACAGGTAGGGACCCAGGCCCACTCACTACTCCAGGCCCCAGCCCAGGAGCCCTACGTGCTGCAACATGCACCATCTTCCCTCAAGTCTGTGTCAGTCTTCCCTGGGCTGCTTCCCCGCAGCTGCCAGTACCTCTGCTACCCTTGTATCAGGGCTTTGGTTCCGTTCAGTCCCAGCAGCCAGCCACTGCTCTGTCCAAGGTCCTGCCAGTCTGACCCATTCAAGCACCTGTGAGATACTACCTTGTGTTGCTTGGAAGCTCCCTTTTATACTGGACCACTGAACTCTGATTGGCTGTCCCTCCCAGTGCTCCTTTAACCCCATCCTCACCAGTGCAGGGCAGATGCCCATCACAACAGGCCAGAGAATTGTGCCCAGAGGCTGGATTAAAGCATGTCTTTTAGAAAGTATCTAATCTCCCTTTTAAGAATGCCAAGTGATGGTGAGCTCACCACTTCCCCGGTAAATTGTTCCAATGTTTAATCAGCCTCACTGCTAGGAAACTGCATCTTATTGCAATGCTGAATTTCTCTAATTTCAACTTCCAGCCCTTGGATCTCGTTATGCCTTTGTGGCAAGGTTGAAAAATCCCCCACTATCAGACCTTTCTTCCATGCATGGGTACCTACATGCAGTGATCAAGTTACTGCTCACCCATTTCTTGGAGGAGCTGAATAAATTGAGCTCTTTAAGCCTCCTGCCATGAGGTTTGCCTTCCAATACCTGAATGATTTTTGTGGCCTTCCTTTGAACTCTCTCCAGTAATTCCACATCCTTCTTGAAGTATGGACACCAGAACTGGATGCACTGTTCTAATAGTGGTCTTACCAATGCTATACACAGAAGCATCCAAGAATATATCATGATGCTTTCCTTTTTGTATATCCAAGAATCTTGTTAGCCCTTTTCGTCACAGTAATGCTCTGTTGGACTGGCCAGGCAACCTGAATTGCACCAGGATGTCTTGCTGAGATGGTTATCTATCGTGATTCTTGAATCACTGCTTTCAATATCCTGTTCTGTAGTAAAACCTCCATTCTTGGTTCTCAGATGCATTTGGCTGTGTTAAAATGCTTTTTGTTGGGTTATGCCCATGAAACAGATGATTAAGATCACACTGTAACAGTGACTGTCCTCCAATCTTTGTGTCTTCTGCGAACTTTATCAATAAAGATTTTATATCATCTAGATCTTTGATTAAAAGTGTTAAATGGCACTTGGCCAAGAACCAGTTCTGGGGAGATCTCACTAGAAATGGCCATTGATATCTCCCCACTAACAACTACACTGTGAGATCTAGCTTCAAGCTACTTTTAATCTAATAGTGCCTGTTAATTCCATACAAAACAAATTTTTAATGAAAAGATCATGTGGCACTAAGTCAAATGTCTTTAAGAAGTCCAAATATATTATATCAACAGAGTTATCTTTACCAACCAAATCTGTAATCTTCTATAAAAGGGACACGTTTGTTTCACAAGATGTTGCTTTCATGAAAACATGCTGACTGGCATTAATTATATTTTTAGACTCTAATTCTTTGTGGATAGAGTCCTGAATTAACTGTTCCATTATTTTGCCCAAGATCGATGTCAGGCTAACCACTCTATAGTTACATGAATCGCTCCTTTGTCTTTTTTAAATATTGGAATTAAATTGGCAGCCCTCCAGTCCTTTGGCAATTCTCCATTTTTCCGTGATTTGTTAAAAATTAGCATCAGTTGTTCAGAGAGCTCCTCAGCTTGTTCCTTTTGGACTCTGATGGGTAAGTTACCCAGGCTTATTGATTTGAAAAAGCTTGATATTTAGCAGATGCTGCTTCCCATCCTCCTGCTTGGTTTCAAGTGTAGCACAGAAATAACCATTGACCATTTCTGCCTTCACTGCATCGCTATTTGTGTCTTCGCCCTCACAGTCACCGGATGGTAAGGGGTTTGCACTCCCAATGGAGCACATTAGTTATCCCTCATGTCCTAAGGTGGCAAATACTGAATTACACAACACAATTAGCAGAAGTAATTCAGGACAACTCTTCTGCCCCTCAGCTGCAAATAGTGGATCTGGATACATTTTTGAACGTGCCATTCATGAGCAGTAAGCAGTTGCTCACAGTTATATCTTTCTAACTCTCCCTACCAGGAATGGCCATGATATTACTCTGTTCAAGGGATGTAATAACCTGGTGCAAGTTGTAAAACCACTAAATCCCTCTTTCCCTTTCTGACAGAAACATCTCCTGGAAAGCCTCAAAGGACTAGTACATGATACTCTATGATCAGACAGCAGTCAATGACTCCCTGTATGCAGATGCTGACCTACATTTGCTACAGACATTGTGAAGCAGGTTATGTAGGTGGAAAAACAGGAGACACCGAGTGATGGGTGGGGGACAATCTGAGGGAGGGAGCATGGAACAATGTGCTTTAGCCAATCAGCTTAGTTTCCTTGCTCGCTCCACCAGCTTGGCGTTGTCTTTTCTGCCATGATGGTGTGTTTTTGTTGTGGGGTAACTAAGGCACTCCATTTAGCCTGTTGTAAATCCCAGTAGAAACAAGGCTCTCTGGTTTAACAACACAAGCTAGGTGAGATCAGCCACAATTGAGGGATAGAGCTGACCTCACTTACTTACCCTATGGGAAAAACTACCAATGCCGTGTTCTGGTAGCAAACAAGTAAAAACTACCCTAACTACTCCTAACTCTTTCTGATCCTGTCTCTAACTCAGTCCCTTTCTTCCCATCCCACACTACCACTTGTCACCTCAGTACTCTTTTCTATCCTGCTAGGCTTTTCTCCATCAATCTTAGTCTCAAATCCCAGTCTTCTCTACTTCAGCTGCCTATATACATCTCCTTCTCTCGGCTCCTCATCCCTATCTTCTTTCCTAGGGTGCGTCTATGTAACCCATATGCCTGCAAAGGCTATCTCTGAGAGACCTGCTGAGGGTGGGTTACTGTTGCTGGGCAGATTAACGACCCACAACTGGAAACTTCCAGAGGCAGGGAGTGGTACCAATTTGAGCATCTCCACAGTGTACCCTGCTGGTGTGATGTGATGTTGTCAGTCAGATGACTGGAGAGCAGCAGCCTGAGCAGACAGCAGGCAGGAGCTGCCTTGAGGGGAGACCATGTGCTCAGTGTTCTGGAGAGGAGCTGAGCCAGGAGTGAACAAGATGTTTTCTCCATGTAAAGGAGTCATTTGCGACAGACCTTGCAGACATGCATATGGGACTGAGGGCTGGTTGCAGAGGAGAAGAGAAAGCCTGCATGGAATGCTACAGAGGATCCCAGCAAAGAAAGAAGAGGACAGCTATTTCTTGCCACTCAAGCTTCCACACTGGAACAGAGACTGTAGCTGAGAGTTGGGTGAACTCCACACAGACTTTGGGACTCTTGGGGATCTTTCATGCAAGGGATTGTTCTTGGTTAATTGTAGTTTGTTTTCTTAGGATAAGGTTCATTTAGTTAGTAGTTAATAAAGTTCATTGTTATGTTTGTTTTTAGTAGTATTTTAATGAGTGAGTGTAGCTCTGAGCAAGCTTCGCCGTGAGTCCTGTACAGACTGGATCCTGGGTCTCCAGCTGCTTTCCCCATAGGGGTTGGGATTGATTTCTGTGGGGCACTGGAGAAGGGCAACTGAATGAATTTAGCCCACCCGAAGGTTACATCTACACTTGTAAATTAAGTTGACTTAAGCCATAAGTCAACTTTAAAGCAGGTTTTACAAAGTTGACTTAATTTTCCTTAAGTCGACTAAAGCAGCTTGCTTAAGTCGACTTAATTTACTCTGTGTCTACACTACACTTTCCTTAAGTTGACTTAAGCAAGCTGCTTTAGTAGACTTAAGGAAAATTAAGTCAACTTTGTAAAACCTGCTTTAAAGTTGACTTATGGCTTAAGTCGACTTTCTAAAGTCAACTTAAGCCAGAGTAGACCTGGAGTAGCCCTAAGTTGACTCTAAGTCGACTTAGGGCTCTCCAGGACTTCCCCACTGCCCTCCCTGCCGGGGGGGGGGGCCACGGGGAGAGCCGGGCATGCCCCCCTACAGGGCAGGGCAGAGCCCTGCCCACCCTGCCCTTATGCCCTGCCAGGGTCCCTGTCCCTCTTTTCCCCATTGTACCCAGGTACAATGGGGCAAAGGCTAAGCCCCCTGGCACTTGGCAAGGAGTGCCTCCCCTGCCACCGTGGACCAGTCCCACGTCCACCTAGACCCTACAAGTCGACCTAGGCATCCAGTGTGGATGCTCTGGGTCGACTTTGTAGGGTCCCCCCAAAGTCGACTTAAAATTTAAGTGTAGACATGCTAAGTCAACTTAAATTAACAAGTGTAGACATAGCCCTAGTTAGTCACAATTCTCCCCTCCTTCCTGTTTCCAGTCTCTTTGCCTTCCTGCCCAATCCCGGTCTCCCTTCTGATCTCACTGTAGTCTTCGCGTGACTCCTACTTCGCTTCTTAGCTTCTCATGTCAATCTTCCTGCACAGCTTGCCTCAGTCTACTCCTGTCACAAGGGAGGCTGGCCTTTTAAGAGAACTGGGTTCTGCCCCACTTGTGCTTGATCCACTCTGGCTGGAGCTACTCGCAAGAGTGGACGAAAGAGGGAGCTTTCAGAGGAAGAGGCTTGAGAAAATGCTAAAACAACAGATCTTGGATTTGGGAAAAGAATTTTTGAGCCTAACAAGAGACTGAAACAACTGTGTATCTATGTACGTACATGTGTGAAGGGAAGAGATACTTGTTTTCGTTTAAGGTGACTTTTGAATATTTGTTTTTTTAATAAACGCATAGATAATTTTTCCATACGAGAAAGACCCTGTCTCTTGAAAGCATCTGTTAGAAGGCACGAGTCACTGTTCCACCCAGTAAATCACTCTGCCTGACTACAAACCCGTCTACATTCTGGATACTTAACTGGGTTTGCTAAGGCACAGTGTATCTCCCCGTATTAGGGAGGTCCTTTGTGACCGAGGGGGGATTCATTCCTACGCAAGGGCTGGGGCTGTTTCCATTGCTGTTCTCATTCAGGGATGACACTGGAGAAAAGCAGCTCATGGACACGTCTACACGGAAACTAAAAACCCATGGCTGGCCCATGTCAGTCCACTCAGGCTCACACAGCTCAGGCTAAGAGGCTGTTAAACTGGTGTAGATGTTCAGGTTTGGGCTGGAGGCCAGCTCTAACCCACGACGTGGCAGGGGAGGGCCAGCGGCAGGTGTCTAATTGCAGTGTAGACGTACCCTTAGTTGCCAGAAGGGCCACAACAGGAGTTCTAAGGAAGGAGCTATTTTCTAGGATGCATCAAATACATATTGGAGCTACCTATGCATGTTTCCTGGTCACTACTGCTTATTTGGCACTGAACTGGGCTCCATCTTTCTAGGTCCCCATGGACTCTTTGTGCTGATACAATCAACCTGATGGCCTGTCTTCTGCTGGGTGCCATGCTTCCTGGTTTACAGCACAGCAGCTAAGCTAAAGCTGGTTGAATCTAGCCCATTATCAGCCAGCTGATTTTAAAAACAACAGGCCAAATTTGGTCCTGAAATACACTTGTGCAGCTCAGCTAGTGCATGGTTGGAGTTGATTGCCAAACCTGACTCAGCTATTTCCTCTTCACTACTATGGTTGTGTCTGGATTGTGCAGCACTTATCAAGGTACTGATGCGAAGTGAAATGTGTTTTGTCATTAATAATGGGGGGAGTAAATGGGTCTTCATTGAAAGCAACTTTCTATTGTTATACTTAGAAAAGACTAGTAGGATCTTATTCAGGGGACAAGGCAATACACCACATTTATTGTAAATAAAAGAATAGGAAAAAAAGCATTTACACATACGAAATTCTGCAAGCTGGTGTGATATAGTTACCAATCCTTCCAGGCATTGCACAAGCCACCCTCGTGGCCAATGAGGCTGGGCACGAGGAGGGAGCCAGGCCTCTGTCAGTCATGAATCTGATGCTCCAAGATGACAGTTGCAGAACGAGACCCAAAATTTCCATGGTCTTACCCGTCTTTTATACTTGCTGGGTTTCATGTAAGTCTATGGGCCTTCTGTGTCATGCTGCCTCAGGGCTCCTGTGACCATTGATTACTAGTTACATGCAGACATGACTTTCATCTTATCTTGATTGTATTTTGTTCTTTTCTTTCTGGGGTGGATCCTTATTGCTTTTCAGGGATTTGTCTGCATTGTTCAGCCATTCAGGTTGCTTTTCATCAGGACAGGCTGGCAATGAATGATCCTATCACACACACCCTTCATTCATACACACACACATCTTGTTTACACATCTAAATGAAATTACTCAGTATACACCTAAACCAGGTTTTATCAAAAATACAAAATGGATACCATTATTCAAGATGGGAGTTTCAAATTCACAATATGGAATCTTGCTGGACATTGGTTATAATGTCTATTAAACAGAAAAGCCCTGGTTATTTTAGTTATGCTATTTAAGAACCAAATACACAATATTAACTAACAGATACTTTAAAGGTAAATTCAATTAATTTTATTTATCTATGCCCTTACACTAACAGATTCTCCACTAAGAGGAAACTTTGTTTAATAGTAATAGCACATGGTGTAGAGTTGGGACATATGGATTCTTCTCAGAACGCTGTCATTGACTGATTCCCTTTGCGACAGTGGCTGAGTCACACAAATTCTCTGACTCAGTTTCCCCATTTGCAAATTTAGGATAAACTTCTTGTTAGACTTAGCATGAATTAGTGTTCATACAGTGCTTTGAGTTCCACAGAGCAATGTATAAATATGAATATTATTACAAGAATTGTTATTATTTATATTACAGTAGCATCTAAAGGCACTAATTGCAATCAGGCCCTCACTGTACTGGCCACTGTTCAAACAGATAATAAGAGTTAAATGGTGCCTCAAAGAGGTTAAAGTCAAGAGAGACTGGGGAGATGGAACAAAGGCACCGAGAAGTGAGGTGACTTCTGTATTGTAGGCCACCAAAAAGCTAGGCATTTCCCACATTTTGAAGAGTATAACTAACTTGTGTCTTTCAAAAGTAAGGAAAATCTGTAAAAGTACCGAGAACGGTTGCGGACATGATTGTTGGGCTAGTTCTCCTCCGGCTGAATTCCCCACAAAGGCAGCCTTTAGGCACCCATTGCTTTCAGACAGAGGTAAGCTTCCAATTTGGAAGGTTTGCATTATTGTGCTGTTCCTGGGGGAGAAAAAGGAATCCTTCCATACAGCGTGCCAATCATCTAAGAAGGATTTGACTTTTCAGTTTCCAAATCATCCCTCCTTTTTTGTTGCCCAGGGGTGGAGCAGAAGCACTGTTTGTGCAGTCTCATTTCCTTCTCTTCTCCGATAGTCTTCTTAGACTTGTCACCACAGGCCCCAATCAAATTCATCCTGGTGCACTTAATATTGCCATCTGTTGCTGCTCTCTTCTTTTCCGTGTGCGGGTTCTGAAACAGCTTTGCCTTAAGCTATGCTTTGGTTCTTTGTTCAAGTCTAATCAGTCCAGAGCCAAAGAGTTTTGGGAGTGGAGATCATCAAAGCCTGGGCTACTTCCTACCAGTGTCTATTCAGTTTGGGGCATGGCCTATCTAACCCAGTTAAGTGGGTGGCCTACTTCCATAGGGCCTTCTCATGTGTCTTGACCATTGCCTCGTCATAGTCCAAGCATCCTTCAGGTGTGGAGAGGACGAGCCCCATAATGCCCCTGGGCTTCACCACTCTGGTGCCGGACGCTCCTAGGTCTCCTCTACGGTCTCTTATGGTTGGGAGGAGAGTGCTTGTGCCTTGGAGAGCAGGTTAGCGATCCTTCCCTTCAGTTGGAGAGGCAACTAACTTGTATCCACCCAGGCCCCCACCTCGCTTGCTCTCCCCAGTTGCTCACCGCTCTTGGCTCTGGAATTACTTGTGGCCTGGCCAACTTTTGCTATCCTGGCTCTGTCTGGCCCCGCAGCTCCCCGCTGTAGCTCAGCCCCGGCTCCGGGCTGCTCCAGATTACCAAATCTGCCACCAGCCCTGCTCTGCTTCCAGCTCCGACTCTCTTTAGCTCAGCCCATCCTGGCTCAGGCTGCTTCAGCTGACAGTGAGGACAGACCGCTGGCCCAGGGGCTACCAGTCTCAGCATCCTGATTTCTCTTCAGCCCTTCTCCTTTCTCCTCTGTTGGGAGGATGCCAACCAGAAAACCCACTAAAGTTTCAGAAAGGGGCCAGCAGCCCTGTTACATTTACACCAGAAACCCTATAGCAATAGCGCTGTAATGAAGACATCTCCATTGACGGAAGTGGTTTGCCAGTCACTGCAAGTAATCCACCACTCTGCGAGGCACTAGCTAGGTCAATATGAGAATTCGTCTCTTCACCTAGCTGTATCGACACCAGGGGTTTTTGGGTCAGCGTAACTATGATGCTCAGCGCTGTGAATTTTTCATACCACTGAGTACCACAGGTGTGTCAACCTAAGTTTTAAGTGCAGACCGAGAGACAACTTGTGCCTGCTGATACTGGGAGGCCACAGTGTAAAGGGGAGGGCATGTGACTGCCCAATGTGTTGCAACTGGGAAGAACCTTCCATCCCACTTCCCTGGGTCACAGCAATCAATCTCATCAGCTCCTGGGGGGCTGGAGCCATAGGAGCAAGGAGTATATGCCTCTGAGCCAGCCTGGCTCCAGCCCAGCGAGATTCACACACCAGGGTCTTCCCGAGCTCCTACAACTTCATGGATACCTCAACAGGGAGAGGGGTGTGGGCAACGCCCCTGTCTCTGACTGAGCACAGGAACTCTGCTCCCGGCACCTTCTCCAGCAATCCCCTACCCTGCACCAAGCCTGGGACTGCCAGAGTTATTGTGGCAGAGTTATTTGGGCGGGGAGGGGTTCTGCCCTACCTCCCCTCAGCACATTTCCAGTTCACTTGGCCCCTGTCCCCAGTAGAAAGGCCTGGATGGGGACCAGAGGGGATGGGATGGGACAGAGCCTCTTTTCATGCCAGCTTTAGTATGAGTATCATACTCTGGAGGAGTACTCAGGCCTGGGCAGGGACGGAGCGAGTCTGGCTGGGAATACTGCATCAGCCCACCTCCGCCGTCCCTGCCCAGACCTGAGTACTCCTGCCGAGTATGATACTCATACTAAAGCTCAGGAGCCACAAGCGGCTCTTTTAATTTGTCCTCTGCAGTTCTTCGCAGCCCACAACATTAAAGCATTGTCTGATTTAATTATTAACCAATCTAAATTATTAACCAATCAACTTTTACTATGTTATTATCCAATTGCAGTTGATAAAATAATATTTGATCAATCATTTTGCCATGAGAATTATATATAGAATTCTGTGTATTACCGATATATATATTATAGATATAGTTTTATATATATGTATGTATTAAATGAAACAAAGAATCCATACTTCTATGGCTCTTTTGAGTCATGTTGATTGCTAATCTGGCCCCTGAATCATAGAGGGTTAAGTATCACTGGCCTAGGCTGTCCTCCCACCCAGCCGCAGGATTGCTTATATTTCAGTGTTATTGCTGGTAACATTAATTAGAAGGCAGCAGCTAATATTTAATCCCAAAGTGAGATGGTAGGATAAGGAAGATTATTTCTGCACCTCTCCAAGGATTTGCTACTTGGTCCAAACTCTCTGCACCCATCGGCTGGCCAATGCTGGCTAAGAGGCGGCATGTTAGGACTAAAGGACCCGCCCCAGAAGCCCACTGACGTTGATAGATCCATAGTCCAGGGAGGCGGATTCTCCAGCAGAAAAGATTCACTGCGCCTGCAACAGGTCTGGGGGCCTGGGTTTGATTTTTCCTTGGCTCCCGCAGCCCCACGGGAGGCGGAGGGTTAATGTGTCATTCTAGGACAGAACACTGGAGGGCGCCGCACCGTCCTCGGTGACGTAACAAAGGGAGGCCCCGCCCCACGTGGAAGGAGCCCAGCCTGTCCCTCTTCCTCGCTGCCGGGGGCTGGGCCCGGTCAGTTCGAAGCCGGCCGGCGAGGCTGGCACAGCCACGCGGGAGCGATGGGAAGCCGCCGCCGGCTCCCTTGCTACCTGCAGCCCGCGCCCCTGCGGCTGGAGGGCGGGAACGCCGCGCAGCCGGGGGTCCCCGCCGCCGAGCCGGGCAGCAGCCGCTGCTGAGCGTGCACCACCAGCCCGCGCTGCCGCGCCTAGATGGGCTGCTCCCCCGCCGTGCTCTCGTTGCCGGCCGGCTCCGGCTCCATGGCACTGTGACAGCCCGGCAGCCAGCCCCGCCGCCGCCAGCCATGCGGGCTTCCGCGGGCAGCCGCTCCGCCGCCTTCCCCCAGGCCGGCCGGAGGGCCGCAGCCGTCGCCTGCCTTCTCATCGTGAGTGTGGGACGCGGGGGCTCCGATGGGGCCGGGGGGGGGCGTGGGGCTGGGACCCATGCGGCTGGGGCATGGGTCGGATGAGGCTGGATGCGGGTGCTGCGATCCGTGCGGATGGGGGACTGGGGCATGAATCTGATGAGGATGGCTGGGGAACATGCGGGTGGATGGAGGGTGCGGGGTGGGGCAGGTTTCGATGGGGTGGGTGACGGGGGTGGAGGGCGGCTGGGGCACATGAAGTTAGGGGTGGATGGCGGGGGAGGGCTGAGGACTGGGGTATAGCTTTGAAGGGGATGGGTGGGAGGTGCTGATGGGGATGGGCCACGTGGGGGTGGATGGCGGCTGGGGATGGGGAAAGATGGATGGAGCATGGTTTTGATGGGGATGGATGGAGGTGTAGGGCGGGGGGATAGTTTAGTGGGTGGGGGGAGCTGATGGGGATAGCGGGGGCGGAGTGCAGGGGGCTAGGGAATGGGGCACATGGGGCTGGGGATGGATGGCCGGTGGTGGGGCTAGGACACGGCTTGGTGGGGCTGGAGGGGTGCGGACGGGGATGGCGGACTAAGACACGGTTTGATGGGGTGGATGGCGGGTGGGGGGCTAGGACACGTTTTGATAGGGGTGGGTGGGGCGGGGATAGCAGGGGCCGGGGCACAGGAGGTGACTTGCCGTGAGGCGGGCGCTGCTCCGAGGGGTGCGCGGCGCTGCAGACGGGCCGGGTACTGCGGGTTCGGGTCCTGGCGCCGCAGGCTGAGTGGCCGGCCGAGCATCGCTCGCGGAGGACGAGGCGCGGCTGCTGGGGGCGATGGGCCGGCTGGAACCGCGGGCCCTTCTGTTCGGGCTGGCGTTGGCTTTCGCCGCAGTGAGTCACGGCCCCAGGCCGCCGCCGCCGCTGCAGTGAGACCATGAACCCCCATCCCGAGCGGCCTCCGCTGCTGCCCGCCCAGCGCCGGGGAGGGTTTCTTCCCTCTCCCCCAGGAGGATTGAGGTGGGGCTGTCCTTGCATCACCAGGATTCTCTGCCGCTCTTCCCAGGCTCCCCAGGGCAGGATCCCGGTGATGGGAGTGGTGCGTTGCTGAATGTATGGCTTTTGGGGTGGTGAGGAGAAGGTATTGACGATTGGGTGGGGGAGAATTGGATGTCTTGTGGCTGGGATCTTTGCAAAACAGCTCTGGCACCATTTTTCTGTGCATGCCTTACACCAGGCACTAGGATCAGAGGGGAGTAATAGAGAGGGCTCTTTCTGGGCTGAACATTAAGGGAGGGGTATTAGGAGAATTGTCTCCCTAAGGGAGGGGGGTGGAAGCCACAAGACTCAGGTCTTCAACAACTAAACTTCTAAAATACTAGATTACATATGTAGGGATCAATCCTGCATTGGCAGGAAAATAGTGTCCAGTTGTCTAGGCCTCTGGCATCTCTGATAGTGGTGGGTCCTTAACGCAGACAGGTGGCTATTACGGTAAAACTAACTGCATCAGAAATAAAATCAAACTAAGATTGAAATTGAAATGGAGGCCAGTTGAATTAATCCCACACCATTCCAAGCACCCTCCCCATGTTTGTCAGCCTCATCTTGAAGACACTTAACAGGGCAGCATCTTGCATTTGACTCTTGCAGGGTTGATCAGGGCCCTGTAAGAGGCTCCTGTGCAAGGCTTTGGTGATGATTTGCAGTAGTGTGTGTTGTAAACCCAAGTGAGAGATTTGAATTTCTGGGTTTAATTTGGATTCATAAGGAAGCAATTTTGCTGTCTAGACTTAAGAAATCTTCTGAGGTTAGTTGAGTGAGAACTCCCTGGATCTGAGCATTGCTGTTGCTATGGCACTGTATATTCAGCACTAAACAGAAGCAGTGTGAATTTTTGCTGCAATCCTTGAAGAGAGAGATGTGAAAACTCACCATAGCTAAATGTGGTTGTCTGTCTTACATTAACATTGAACTGTTCTGTAGCCTGAGTGTAGAGTTCATTTGACTGTTTACTTATTCAGGTAAGGCTTGATTACCTCATATCCCTTCTCAGGAAAAACAGTAAATTGGCATGTCAGGGTTTATCCAGGTGGATGGTAAATAAATTAGCCATATTGTTCACTGGAGTACAAAAGGAATGTGTTCTCTGATCAGGGTGGGTCTTGGCATGTTACTGCTAGCCCTACAAGAATCCCTGGGTAAACAAAAGTAAACTAAGATCATGGAGGCATTAAATGGAAAACAGAATGAATTACTACTTCAGATATAAAAACACTGAGTTTTACCTAGTATCATACATTTTCAGAAAACAGAAGGTCAATTTAGGCTCAGAAATTGCCAAAATATGGTCTGTATCAGAGCCTCATTCTCAAGAGTGCGGATCACCTCCATTCCTCTGAGCAGCATAACAAAATATAATTTAAACATTTTAGGTGAGCAAATTGGGAACTTGGCAATAAAATAAAATCCAAGAGACTGAGCAGTAAAATGCATGTTCTACTTCTGTGCACACTACAAATGCTTGAGCAAAGCACTGGTAGTAAACAGCAAAAACTACAGAGAACAAATCTCATACCCCAGGCTCTGAAACTTACTGACAATGTTTTCTTGTTTATCATTTGATCATACTTGATAACTTAATTGATCTGATGACTAAATGGTTAATGATCCATGTCACTTTATTGGATGTTTGTGTTCAAGAATACATTTACACTGATACAAATATAACAATAAAATGTCTGTTCCTACTCTTTACCATTGGTACAAACAGTACCACCTGGTTAGTGATTCTGAAGCTAAAGCTGGCAATTTGATCCGGCACGAATTATATTATGTAATGTTCTTGTATTCATAATTGTTTACCTTGGGTCATTAGTGCCAGAGTCATTTAACGTGTATCAGGTAGTGATTCTTTCAGGTTGCTGAAAGCCCTGTCTCTTAAAGGAGGGAGCTGCTTAATCAAATAAACTATTTCTTGCTTTGTTTCTCTTATCAAGGCAGGGAAGAGGACTTGAGTGCTGCTTGTTGATTAGAGGCCTTGGGAACTTATTCCTAATGAGTCCAGCTAGAGCGTTGCCATTTATGATTACGGGATAGGATCCGCGCCTGCTGTTCATATAGACATGTATAGTTCCTTCTGCACTTTTAATAGTGTTCTGCCATGTCTCATTTCTCCCATGTGTACTCGAGTAGAAACTAACTTTCACAGCTTTTCCTATAGCTTGTTCGTGTCATACATGATCTCTTTAGGTGGGGACTGAATGAGGCTTTGCTATTATTTTGGCTTATTAATATGGAACAACTTGGTTTCATGTTGCTTAGAATGAGGACATTTAAGAAGACAGTAGATAAGAGCAAAAATCAGGTGTTCTCTTAAAAAACAAAAAAACCCAACCAAACTTAATGGAATATCTTCAACATTTCTACAAATGAGAACTCAGTTGCTTTCCTTAATAACCGCTTCTTCATTAAACTCAAGTTAAAATAAATAACTTAAAACATTTATTTCAGTCTTCTGGGTCTTAAGCACAGACTGCCTTTGTTACCTTGCGCCCTGTCTTTTAGTGGTGGAAGAGAAAATTGAAGCAGACCTGTAGATTTAATTCATGAAGGTAGCTTGTCCTCAGCACGCGTGTCTTTTTTCAGATCCATAATCTAAAGGAAAGCAGGCATAGTAAGGGAAGCTAAAACTGCTAGCAGCAGGGAAGAGGGAAAGTGTCCAAACTAAAGGCCTTACATGACTGAACAGAAAACATGTATTTAGCATGGTGTCACCACTTTAAAATGGGTGACAGAACTTACAGTTGATTTAAAAAGAACTTAGTAGCACAAAGTGAAAATGAATTACAGCAGATTGTCCTTGCATGAACAAAACTGCTCATATGGCTTATTTAACAAATGACAACACATTTTACTTAGGGGATCATCTAGTTTACTCTGCCCGTGCAGGATTTTCCTCATCAGCCTTTTACTAGTGTGGTTTCCAGTTCCGCTGTACATGTGCCGGGTGGTGAGATTTTGCCACTTCCCTCCACAGACAATTCCACAGACGAACAGCTGTTGCATCAAAGTTCACTGCTAACTATAACTCTGTCCTTGCCTACACTTCTTGTTTCTACCAACTTACAGTCACGTGCCCCACGCTCTGACGGCTTTTTGTGTCTGTGCTGTCCTAAGCTGGCCAATGTCTTGACCTTCCCTTAGTAACTTGGAGTGTGTGACACTACAGAAATAGGACGACACAGTCAGGTCCCAAAGAACTCGTATATTACAAGTGTCCCAAGCCACTTGTTCTGCCAAAATTTCCATTGGGATCACTAGCAAATTCACTAAGGAGTAAATCAGGTCCTAAATAGGACAAATCCTAGCAAAATTGTAGGAGGAATGACTGTAGCAACAGATACAGTCAGTATCTCAGTCCTGGAGAGCTTACCATCTTAGGCCTTGTCCTGTAAACACAATTGGGTTTAGTACTTACTGCAATAGGTAGTCGCAATGGGACCACTTGCTGCGGTAAGTATCGGGTCCAGTTCTGAGTACTAAACACTAATTTGAGACAAAGAAAACACCTGGTGCCAACAGACACAGTGTACAGGTAAAGAGGAATGTTGATCGAGGTTGACAACAAGCATGAGGGTGCCCTGGTTGCTCAGATGAGTAATGCACGTGTCCATTACAGTTTTACTGCGAACTCTTAGGGTTTCTGACTAATGAGCTTTGTTATTTTGTCTGTGCCTTTTCAGAACCTGGGCAATAGAGCAGCAGCCTTCAGTACACAGGGTTCACTGTAGCACTCCACAGTAGGAGAGAAGACCGAGGAAGAAACGGGCTGAGCAAGGGACGTGAGAGGGAGTAGGTAGAGAAGGGCAGAGTTATGCAAGTGGAATGAAGTTACAGGTGACAAGTTTGATGTGGGAAGAAACAGGAACTAGTAAAGGGAAAGAAATAGGGAGTGGCATGGCCAAAAGTGATGGAAACCTTCTGGTATCTAGTCTGAATTTCCCCCTTTCCCAATCTGACTCAGTCAGTCCCTGTTAAAGCTTCCCTGTGCCACTCTGTTTCTATTGCTTGATGTTTAAATCCTTAAAATAATTAAATGGATTTGAAACTCGTGGCAGTATGTCTTTTAACAAGGAAAGGATGCAGCAGGGATTCTGACCGAGCTATCACTGCTCTTCCAAATGTAAACCAGCTTTTTTTGTGGTGGAAAATTTACATTGGAGGCAGAATCCCTGGAGGTATCTTCCTTGGGCATATTGGGTCCTAAGAGCAGTGCTGAAGCAACAGTTTGAAATCCGATATACTCACTAAATGTGCCTTGCCCAAGGTACACTTCCTCGATTTTTCTCCCCCTATTCACCCTTGGGTATTTGTTTGAGTAATGAATTGGATTATGCTTCATGTTTCAGTTCTTTATTCCTGTGTTCCTGCAACTGTTGCTATTAGAGTATTAGTTTGGTCATCTGGTTAGATCTGGTTTGTGGCAATGTCATGGGAATGAGGAGTAAGTTATCAACACAAACTTAATTTTTAACTAGTGTCCTTTTGTAGTTCCTGGCTGTCCAAAAGATCCAAGTGATGACACATGCTAAGTGACGCTAAACATTGTTAGCTTTGCTGGCTGAGGGGGTGGAGAACAGGGCTGAATAACTTTTGGACACCCTATAGGCACTGGCTTCCAAACCATTATCTTAAGCTTTTCTGATTGTTGGCCTGCACTCCCTCTTCCTACAGATTGCTACCACTGGTACCCGTCTACCAGCTTCTAATTGGCTGTGAGCTTGGGCTATTGAGAGTTCTTCTCTCCACAGTAAAATAGTGCATAGACAGGCGCGGTTTGAGACAGCTGAGTTTTCAGTCACGGACTGGATTCCAACCCCTGGCGGGCTGGATTCTGGCCTGTGGGCCATAGGTTGGACAAGCCTGGTCTATATAAAGGCTTCAGCTTGAAATTGTCACTGAAGTAGCCTGATTATTTGTATTACACTAGTAAGCAGAGGCTTCAGTTGAGATCTGAGCCTCACTTTTCTGTAGCATAATAAGGGACAGTCCCCACACTAAGATCGCGCCACTTAGGGCCTGTCTACACTTCAAATAATGCAGCAGCATCACTGTAGCACCTCAGTGACAACATCTGCTGTGCTGATGGGAGGGGATCTGCTGCCGACGAGGCAATAATTAAGTTGACAGGAGAATTCTGGCAACCGAGCCCTGTCTATGCTGTGGGTTTAACTGCATTGCTTGGAGGTGGGTTGATTTTTCACATCCTCGTGATTTAGTTAAATCAACCCAGTTTCCTGGTGTAGGCCAGGCCATAGACAAGACAAAGAGTGGGAGGGGACCCAGAGGTGAGGTGTCACTTTGGATCAACAGGGGCAGCTAATGGGAATTTTCCAGGTGAACAATGTGACCCTGGAGGTGACCGCGGTGTCGGTAGTGCATGTGTTTGTGATGTATTTGCTGATTGGCTGAAGTGTATCATGTGGTCTGTTTGAGGGGATTGTGCTGATCCTAGCAGCATGCGAGGCAAGGCTGAGAGCTTAATGAGGCGTTGGTCCCCAAGACCGTTAGCACCCAACAACCCTTTACCAGTGGGCGGAGCTACTCTCAGGGAACCAGGGTTTTAAAAAGTCCACTCCGAAGCAAACAAAGGAGCTAGCAACCAGGGGCAGCTAACAGGAGTTTTGTGAGTGTGTTTAGAGTGGGAGTGGGCAGAAGTGCAGGAACGGAGTGGGGGCCAGTTTATTGCTCTGAATGCAACATGTATGATTACCTGCCCTGTCGGTGGGTGGTGATGTGTGCATTCAGGGCAAGGAGCTCCTGCATATGGGCTTTGGAGACCTGGGTGGCTGACCTGGAGAAGCTAAGGGAGATAGATGTCCATAGATGAGACTTTTCGGGGCACAGTAGAATGGTCCCAGCCCTGGTGTGATAGCCTCTGTACTATTGTGGAGGATGAAAATCTCAGGAAAGGAGAACAAACAAGCAGAGAGAAATGATTCCATAGTTGGGACCTTCGTTCCAAATGATGTCAGGGTATCCATTTACACTGAGGATACCTCTCTGGGGGAGGCAACTCCAGTTATAAGGAAAAGACAGGTGATAGCAATAAGGGACATAGATAGAAACATAGGTAGCTGGGTTTGTGATGAGCGGGAGAATTGCATTGTGATTTGCCTGAAGAGGCAAAGGTGGTGGATCTCTCGAGACATCTATATAAGCTTATGTGTAGTGCTGGGGAGGAGCTGATGGTCGTGGAACATGTGGCTGCTAGTGACTTAGGAGAGTGACCCTGGAGGCCAAATTTGGACTTCAGTCTGTTCCCTCACAGCCTAAGACTTCCATGGTAGCATTCTCTGAAACGCTTCCAATGCGAGGGGCAGGGCCAGTTAGGCAGAACTGCAGGGTCTCAATGCACGGATGAGCCAATGGTATAGGGAGGAGCAGTTTAGATTTATTAGGAACTCAGAAACATTTGGGGCAAGGAGGAGTCTGTACAGGAAAGATGGGCTCCACCTAAATCAACTGCATTGCAGGCACATAAAATTAAAAAGGTCATAGAGTAGTTTTTAAACTAAAGGCTGGGGGAAAGCTGACAGGCAAGGACGTGCATATGGTTCGGAGAAAAAGATTCCCATAGGGGAGGATCTATTAAAGGAGGAAAGGGTGGAAGAGGATAAAATATGGGTAGGGTCTGATGAGAAGCAGTCAAATAAAAAACATTCCCATTCAGATACATCACATGATGGCAGATGGCCAACAAGTGACAATTTTGAGTGCTTAGCTTATTTATAAATGCTAGAAGTCTAAATACTATGATGGGTGAACTTGAGTGACTCATATTAAATGAAGATATTCATATAATAGGCATCACAGAAAATTAGGATTGGTGGGGACCTCAGGAGGTTACCTAGTCCAATCTTCCCTCCACCCCCACAGGTATCACAGAAACTTGGTGAAATGAGGATAATCAATGCGGCACAAGTAACACTGGCATGAAATATATCAGAAGAACAGAAGTAGGTTGTACTGGTGGGGGAGTGGCACTGTGTGAAAGAAAGCATAGATTCAAATGAAATAAAACTCTTAAATGAACCAAACTGTGCCACAGAATCTCTATGGATAGTAATTCTATGCGTGAATAATAAGAATGTGGCAGAAGGGATACACTCCTGACCAGGATGGTAATGATGACTGAAATGCTCAGGGAGATTAGAGAAGCTATACAAATAAAAAACTCAGTAGTAATTAATAGGGGATTTCAACGATCCCCATATTGACTGGGAACATGTCGCCTCAGGACGGCATGCAGCAATAAAGTTTCTTGACACCTTTAATGACTACTCTTGGAGCAGCTAGTTCTGGAACCCACAAAAGGAGAGGTAATTCTGATTTAATCCTAAGTAGAGCACAAGATCTGGTCCAAGTGGTGAATATAGCTGAACCGCTTGGTAATAGGGACCATAATATAATAAATTTTAACATTCCTGTAGGGCGGGGAACACCAAAGCAGTCCATCGTCGTAGCATTTATTTTGAGAAAGGGGAGCTACATAAAAATGAGGTTAGTTAAACAGAAATTAAAAGGTACAGTGCCAAAAGTGAAATTCCTACCGGCTGTGTGGAAACTTTTTAAAGACACTATAATATTCAATTTAAATGCATGCCCAGATTAAAAAGCATAGTAAGAGGACCAAAAAGTGCCATCATGGCTAAACGTCAAAGTAAAAGAAGCAGTTGGAGGCAAAAAGAAATCCTTTAAAAAGTGGAAGTTAAATCCTGTTGAGTAAAATAGAGAGGAGCATAAATTCTGGCAAATGAAGTATAAAACTATTATTAGGCAGGCTGAAAAAGAATTTGAAGAATGGCTAGACAAGGATCCAAAAAATAAAAGCAAAATATGTTTTAAGTACATCTTTAAGCAGGCCTCCTGCTTCTAACCAGTGGGGCCATTGGACGATTGAAATGCAAAAGGAACACTGAAGGAAAATAAGGTTATTGTGGAGGAACTAAATTTTTTTTGCATTGGTCTTCACAATTGAGGATGTGACGGAGAGTCCCAAACCTAACAAATCTGAGGAACTGTTCCAGATTGAGATGTCATTGGAGGAAGTTTTAGAACTGGTAAATAAACAGTAGCAAGTCATCAGGATCAGATAGTATCCGCCCAGGAGTTCTGAAGGAACTTGGATATGATATTGCAGAACTACTAATTGTGGTATATGACCTATCGTTTAAATCAGTTTCTGTATCAGGTGACTGGAGGATAGCTAATGTGATGCTAATTTTTAAAAAAGGCAAAAGAAATGATCCTGGCAATTACAGGCCAGTAAGCCTACCTTCGGTACCGGGCAAATTGCTTGAAACCATAGTAAAAATAGAATTATCAGACACACAGATGAATACAACTTGTTGGGGAAGATTCAACATGGTTCTTGTAAAGGGAAATCATGCCTCGTCAGTCTACTGGAATTCTTTGAGAAGGTCAACAAGCATGTGGACAAGGGTGATCCAGTGGGCATAGTGTACACAGATTTTCCGAAAACCTTTGATGAGATTTCTCACCAAAGGCTTTTAAGCAAAGTACACTGTCATGGGATAAGAGGGAAGATTCTCTCCTGGAATTAGCAACTGGTTAAAAGACAGGAAACAAAAGATAGGAATAAATGGTCAGTTTTCAGCCTGGAGAGAGGTAAATAGTGGTGTCCCCCCCTCAGAGGTCTACACTGGAACCAGTGTTGTTCTGTCTATTCATAAATGATCTTGGAAACTGGAATAAACAGTGAAGCCGCAACATTTATAAATGACACAAAATTACTCAAGATAGTTCAATGCAAGATAGACTTCAAAAAGTTACGAAGGGATCTCTCAAAACAAGACTGCCAAAAGTTACAAAGGAATCTCTCAAAACTGAGATAGGGCAAGTGACAGCAAGGAGCCATGTATTCATAGTTTTTACAGTGCCAACTAATGACTTAATGGGAAGGGAAGGAGAGTTGGAAGTATGGCTGGGGGAGGCTACTGATTGCATGGAAATGGGGTGGGGATGTTGGAATTATTATTTGCAAATTATTAATTTGGATATGGGAAACTGCCAAGTGCTGATTTAACCAGAAATTCCTTTATTAAATCCAAAAGCGAAATACTTACCCTACAGGGGAGCGGAGAAGGGGAGGTGGGGGAAAGAGACAGAGGCTGTTCTCATCACACAGAATTCAAGGTGTTCTAATGATCATTTATGTATTCAGTGTTGTAGCCGTGTGGATCCCAGGGTATTAGAGAGACAAGGTGAGTGAGGTGATGTCTTTTATTGAACCGATTTCTGTTGATGAGAGACAAAAAGTATCTCTCACCCATAGAAATAGGCCCAATAGATATATTAACTCACCCATCTTTTCTCTGTAGCAATCATGGAATAAAATGGCTTTGGGACATAGGCTATCAATGAGATTTCTTTCACCCTCCCTTTTCACCACACGTTGCAGACGTTTCAGAGCACAGCTTGTCCCCATTCCACTAAAATAGTGTATGGGGCGGTAGGGTAGGAACAGAAGGGAATCTCATAGGAATCCCTGTGGCCCACTAGAAAGGCTATGGGAGTAGGATGAAAACAAGGAAATATGGAGTGAAGGCGAAGGGCCTCACACCCTTAACTTTGCTCTCTCTGAGCAATGCCCTTTATGCCCATAT
Source organism: Pelusios castaneus (assembly GCA_007922175.1). Lineage (NCBI taxonomy): Eukaryota > Metazoa > Chordata > Testudines > Pelomedusidae > Pelusios > Pelusios castaneus. The sequence goes on along the minus strand of ML685887.1, from coordinate 2,070,647 downwards.
CTCTCTCTCAGACTCTGCCATGCCACTAATGGGCAAGTGCTGTGTTCAAACATTGAGCCTACTTCCTTCTCCTCCTCCCCGCTCCCAGAATACAATCATTTCAAACCTTTTACAACCATTTCACGCCCTTCACAGGGCTTGCACATGGGATACCACCTAACCCTATACTTTCCCCTACCCATTGTTAAGCCCACAGACTGATTTTGTATCCTACCTCACTATGAGATTGCCTCACACCACAGTCGCAACTCTTCCAAGCTGCCCAGCTAATTCCTCTGCAATTCAATACAACTATGTTCAACACCATGAAGGCTGCTGGAGTAGAAGCAGATCCCAGTGGCTCTTGTGTGAGTGTTTACCTTAACTGTTAATTCTGTAAGTTCCCCATCTTTAAAGCGTCTGACGAGTGGGGTTTTCTCTCACGAAAGCCCACACAATAAATAAATGTGTTAGTCTTTAAAAGTGCCACAGAACTCCTGGTTTGTTTTACCGTAACTCTCTATTTCATGCTTTTGAGTTTTTCTGATCCTGGTGTTTCGAAGGGGATATGCTGTCACTGAGTAACCTTAATTCTGCCTTAATGCAGGGCTCGACAAAACCTGGGTGCCGAGCTACCATGGTGACCAGGGTTTGTAACCTGGCTCCTAGTTCCATTGTGGAAATGCAATGGAAGAGCACCCTCTGGTGGGCAAAAATAAAACTGCTGGCACCTAGCCGGGAGCCAGTTTTGTTGAGGCCTGCCTTGATGAAGTTTTTTCCCACTTTTATATTGTCTCTTATAATCTTGAGCCTGTCAACTAGATCACAATATGCATCTAAAACCAATATGAAACCAATTGTAGGTGGCTCAAAAGGCACTTGTTTACACTCATGCTAATTGATTTCTCTTCGTTTTTGAGGTGGCTATATGTTTAAATAAGAATACTACATTTGCCTTCAATGTTCTGGACTTATTCTGCCATACCTCCCAAAATTTCCAGTGGCTATGGGATGGATCGTGCCGTGAGGATAGGGGGAAAAGCGTATTTCAGAGAGAGTTCACCTAGCAGTGGGGCTTGCTGGAATTGGGTTCCCTGGGCGGAGTGGTCCGGTCACAACGCTTGAAGTGGGGAGCTGAGCCCAGACAGATCCCATGGGACAAGAGCCAGTTGAACCAGGAATTGGAAGGGGTGTGAGTGTCAAAGCTGGGCACTTGTATGAAACAGAGAATTGTTAGTTATGTTCTTCTCTTGCCTCATCTTTATTGTGATATGACAACTGCTACCTCATGTCAAACTTAACGCTGACATTCTTGGCTCTTATTGGTGTCACTGGTTTAAAGCAGATCAAAATATACTTCAGACCTTACCCAACAGCCATGCTGGTAGCCAGCCCTCTGATAACTAAAAGCTAGAGGCTTATTAAAATAAAAAAAAAGGAAGAGTTAAGAGGCTAAAATGAATAATCTACATTACAATTTCTGAAGAGGTAGCCGTGTTAGTCTAGTTCAGCAAAAGAAACAAGGAGTCCAGTGGCACTTTTAAAGACTAACAAATTTATTTATCGCATGAGCTTTCATGGGAGATTTTCTCAGGTGATAAATAAATTTCTTAGTCTTTAAAAGTGCCACTGGACTCCTGTTCTTTCTACATTGCAATGGACTTCAGAGTTTGCAGATCAGGATATTAATGCTGTTCAGTCTTCCAGTTTGTAATAAGTCTCTGGTTTATCTAGAAGATTATAATCCAAATAACAGTTTAGATATACAGTATGTTAGTCTTTCCATGAATCTGCCAGGGCATCCCCAGTAATTACATGGGGATCTCCATCCAGTGGCTCAGACTCTTCCTGTTAAAGTTCAGCAGACCAGAGAGACAGGATTGTGCCTGACGTTTTTTTAATAGTTGAAACACTGCCAAGTGTTTTGAGCTCAGCATGTGTCCAAAGATTCCTCTTTGTTGAGCCCATGACAATCGACCCTTTGAAGTTCACATTCTATTTCCTGTGCATATGCAGGTAATCCAGCTATGCTGATTTACATAAGGTAATTACCGGTCATTCATTATAACAGGAATAACTAAACTGAAGACAATATAGGTAATGTTCATTAGATTCATGCAGAATATACACATCTTTGATCTCAAGGTTAATTAGAGTTAACAGGATATAGACAGAGATAAACATGCATACAGCATCCTCCTTGCTCTTAAATGAACGCTAGTAAACCCTTCTAACATCTCTTTGATGCCTACACTCAGGTGAATTGTCCTCATGTTATAATACAAGTGTGGAGGTCCAGTCCAAGTAAACTATAAATCCCAGAATTCCATGTTTTACCTTGATCTGAACAGCCTTCACCAGTCCATTCCTTCCCCCTCACCTGGTCGATGGAATGCACATGTATTCTGCTGCTGTTAAATGAGAATTGGGTCCCTGGAATCCTGGTGAGTTGCCAACGTGGCCCTGGGTTGGGCAAAGTCTGGGAAAGTCTAATTTGGAAATAGGAGGTTATCTCTTAACAAACTCCTGTATTTAGTCTATTCAATCTCTGTTTGTACTGAGTGTTAACCTTTCAAGACCATTATATTTTGAAACATTTCTTTCATTGCTCTTCTCACTAGCCAGGTCTTGTCTCCATCATGTCCCAAAGCCCCCATTGTTTTTGTTAACAATGTATCTTCACTCACCCCAAGAAATCCACTGAGCCTATCTCTGGGCCTTCTCCTTCCTCCAGTTCTCCCTTTTATCCTGGACAGCAGAGCTGTGTGAGATGTCCTTGACACCATCTTCATCTTCACCTGGGACCTTTGCTCTCTGGTCCCTCTCTCTTAAAAGAACATCATGTCCTGTGGCATTCTGAGCCCGAACATAGTTAGCCTGAGAATTAAAGCCACTTTCCTTTGCTCCTCAATCCTGGTGGAATCTCCAGTGTATTCTCTGTACCTTGAAGTCTTTAAACTATTAAAGGATGTCAGTAACTCAGTCATAGGAATCTAGTACAGGAGTGCGTGGCTGAGGTTCTGTGGCCTGTGTTGTGCAGCAGATCAGACTAGATCATAATGGTCCCTTCTGACTGTAAAGTCTATGAATCTATGATTCCTCCTCCCTCACCCCTCCCTGGCAAAACTCCACCCCAGGGGAAGAAGTCAGTGGCTCTCTGGCATCACTTGCCTGGCCCCAGTCTCTTCCCTGGATGAGCAGATTTTCGGGACCTGTGGGTAAATATGTAATGTGAAAGAGCCAAGCAAACCTTTTCCCTCCTGCTAGGGACAGCAAATCGAAGGTCGATAGATATCAGTTGGCCCAGTTGAGCTTGCGGGGAGAGTGTTCCTTCATCAACAGATTAAAACCCTTTATAACCTGCATTTATGATCTCTGTATTGTGGAGCTGCCCTAAGGGTTTGTCTACACTACAGACGCAACAGCTGCGTAGCTGCTGCTCAAGCGGTGTGGCCACTTATGCAGCAATGGGAGGGGGTTTTCTGTCCCTATCATGGTACTTATTCCACCCTCTCAGGAGGCAGTAGCTAGGTTGATGGAGTAATCTTTCATTGTCCGAGTGTCCAGCTTAGGTCACACCTTTTGGGATGTGAGTAGTTCACACTCCTGAACTATGCAGCTAGGTCAACCTATGTTTTAGGCATAGACCACATCTACAGGTGACATTTCCCTATCTTTAGCAAGAGACTTTTTTTTATTTCTGTATCAGGGAGGAAGAGAAGCATGTTATGCAATCCTTTACTTAAACAGCCAGAACAATCATTTGATGTGCCATAACTGGCATATCAGCTGAAGCATCCCTTTCAAGTTCTGTACACAAGTAATTTGCTCCTTTATAAAATATTGTGCTTTGTACAAATGCTTGGCCATACATTATTTAGCAGGGGAAATGGATGTGCTATACAGAGCGTACGTCTTCAGGAAGCTGGAGACTGCACCAAAAATGATGCAGTGTAACTGGTATCTGTTTTGCACAATCATGTTTGTTGAGTTTTTAAACGTATTCTCCTTGTCTGATAGGGAGCAGAGCAAGAGCAAATAATCGTATAGTTTAGCTAAATAAACAAGGAGTCCTGTGGCACTTTTAAAGACTAACAGATTTATCACATGAGCTTTCATGGGAGAAAATCCCACTTCGTCAGACACTTTGAAGATCGTTCAGGCAGCTGATGTGTGTCGCCAGCTATTAGATTCAGATACATTGGTTTTATTGGTCTCAAATCCAGAATTCCATTCGGTATTTAATTAAATCTTGACCAGTATAAGGACTGAACCCCAAACTTGATTTCTAAAGCAGTGGTTTTCAACATGGACCCCAGGGTGTCTGCAGACTATGCCTAAGATTGCTGTAAGATACGCACCTCCATTCAGAACTTTTTGGGGTCTACAAATAGAAAAAAGGTTGAAAACCACTGTTCAAAAGTAATTTTTACTTCAATTTATCAAACTTCTCCATGTTGTAGCTATTTGAAAGTTGTCCTCTAAACTAAGCCCTGCACATTTCACATTGAAATCATGTCGTGGGGGCTGGTGTGGGAACATCTTTCCCCACTGAGAGTCTCTCAGTTCTAATTGGATTTTTTCCCCCCATTGGCATCTCTTATGTGAAATCTATAGGTGACTTGGTACACTTGCCAGCACTTGAAAAGTGAAAGCTGTGGCAGCCGAATGGAAATGGGTAGGGAAGGAAATCCTGGACACAACCTGAAAATAATTCTTGAAGAATGATTCAGAATCCCAGACTCACCAGAACCAAATCCTGGTTTGCTTCATGGCAGTTCAGTGTTTTAAAAACTTGGTTTTCAGCACACAGAATAGGGGTATGGAATTGAACTCGTCCTCCCTTTAACTTTTAAAAAAATCATTTTAACAATACATGTCTGAGATATTTGAAAGTCAATGTCTTAATGAGAGGCCTCTAACATAGTAAATTATGCAGCTAAAACTCTAACATGGTGGCATAGGTAAACAAAAACTATTATATGAGTCGTCTTCTATAGTATGAAATACCTGATAACATAACCCAGTTATAAAATACTTTTGTTTGGAGTTCTGCCTGTCTTGTGCATGAATGAATGTTAATCTCTGGCCCAATAGCGGATGGGTTTGTAAACGTCTCCAGTCCTATGTTTACATCTCACCTGTATCTTAGCGCAATTACCTCAGTGTTTGCTGTGGTCTTCCACGCTAGGCAGGTATTCAGTTTATGCTTAAAAGTTAAGTCATATCTATACTACAGAGACCAGCCACAGCATGTCTGTCTCAGTGTAGCTCTGCTGACATCACCCTGTAAGAGACACCGCTCATGCTGACGAAAGAGTTTTTCTGTCAGTGTAGGAATGCCACCTCCCCAAAGTTTGCCACCTCCCCAAAGTTTGCTGCTGTGATGGAGTCTCTCTTCTGTTCAGCTACTTGTGTCCACCTTCGGGGTGTGTGTGTGTGTGTGTGTGTGTTGGGGCGGCACATTCCTCACAACTGTAGTTGTGTTGACCCAGCTGAAGTGTCGAGCAAACTTTAGTTGAAACTCTTACCTTAAAATGTTAACACTAAAGTAAGTTCACCTCTCCCAAGTATTAAGTGCACACTGTTGAAATTGAAGATGTTTAAAAACAACTTGCAGGTCCTCTGTTCTAATTTAGGTTGTGATCCCTTCAAGGATATTAAGTAACGCATATGCTCCACTTTCATACAGACCAAATGTACAGTGCTATTAAGTACGTTAATATCAAAATGATTTGATAGTTGACTCTGGGTTGCATCCAGGCACTGGCTAAATCCTATACATCTTCAAAGCCTGTCCTCTCCTCTGCATCCCCTTCTGCTAAATCCCTCCACATTGGCCTCTTCTCCACTGAATGCTAGAACTTTGTCCTGCTTCTCACCTCTCCAGTCTACCCTATGTTGCTGAGGACAGCTGAGTTGTGCGCAGTACTGTACAAGAAGCCAAAAGTTACCTTGGAATGACTCTCTAACATTAACCAAAGACTTGTTGAAGGGATAGATCTGATCTAGAACTCGCTATTACTTGCATTAGTTTATTAATACCTTCCATATTTCTCTCTTTCAGGTACTTGTGTTTCTTGGCACCACTGGTGCTCAGTCAAAGCTGACTTCTGAACGGAATGCCATAAACCTCTCCTCTGGCAAATACCACCACCGTGACCGTGCCACTAATAAAGAGGTGATCTGCGACAAATGTCCAGCAGGAACCTACGTGTCTAAGCATTGTACAAAGACAACCTTAAGAGAGTGTAGCCCTTGTGCAGATGGGACCTTTACTAAGCATGAGAACGGCATAGAGAGATGCCATGTGTGTCGAAAACCTTGTAAACTGCCAGTGGTTGAGAAAACACCCTGTACTGCCTTGACTGACCGTGAGTGCATTTGCCCGTCCAGTACATTTCAGTTTAACAATACCTGCGTCCCTTATTCAGTCTGCCCAGTTGGCTGGGGTGTGCGGAAGAAAGGAACTGAGACTGAAGATGTTAAATGTAAAGCATGCACTCCTGGTACCTTTTCTGATGTGCCTTCTAGTGTGATGAGATGCAAAACGTACACTAACTGCTTGGCGAAGAATATGGTGGTGATAAAGACCGGAACAAAGGAAAGCGATAATATCTGCGGGTTTCCATCATCTCTGCCTAACACAATTATGTCTTCATTGAGCCCAGAAGAGGATGATGTAAACTACCAAGTTCTGTCTACGAGTTATCTTCCTGAAGGTAGATTTTCCCTCTATAAAGATAGCTATCACTTAAGCCTGTTAGGTTGCTGCAGTGAAGCAAGAATCCAACTATCAGTGGACCCAGGTGCAAAACTAAACTTCTTGATGCTGTTAAAAAGGCATTTACTCTTGCACTATTGATGTGCTCAAGCTGTTGCTGCTCTTTAAGGCTGCAACACGGTTTGGGAACACACTTTAAAAGCTGTTCATTCCCATCTATATTAAACCAACGTGCTAGAACAGGGAGGACTTTGTTCCAATAGTGGTTTCTTCAGAAAAGTTGGAAGTGTGAAATGGTAACTCCCTGGAAACTATATATCATGTTCAGTAGAATTTCTGTATGGATCATGTTGGCTAGTCTTAAACTGAGCTCTTTGAGTATTTCTATTAAGTCTGAAGTAAAACATCTTATATTAAATCTTATTTTTATAATGTTCCCTATTTCTATCAAATATTTCTTGGTTTGACTATACGAACTGGCTGAAAAGAATTCCTCAGTGACTTAGCTGAGTAAAACTGAGATTTATACAAAAAAAAATTAAACTTGGAGGGAGTTTAGATGAGACTTTTCAGAAGTGGCTAATTTTGGGGGTGTCAGTGCTCAACTTGAGATGCTTTAAAGGGGCCTGATGTTGAGAGTGGATGCCCAGAGCTATCTCAAAATTAGGCCACGTTAATGAGTCTCAAACTGGTAATTCACCCATTGAGGCATCCCAAATTTCTAGTCACTCTCAAATCTTGTCCATTATGTTTAAACTTTCTCTTCAGTCAAATCCTTAACAATTATTGCATAATTGTCTTAATTGTGGCTCTCAAATGTGTGCAAGATTCATGTCAATTTATAGACAAACTGAGGCAGAGGTTAAAGAATGGGACAAAAAGTTACAGCCAGTCTATTCCCAGGACTGGGAATAGAAACCATCTCAGAAATACTAGGCTACAGTCCCTGCTATACTATTTTTTGCTTTTCTGTTAAAAGGCTTTTAATTTATAAAACTGATTAAAAATTGAGGGCTGTCACCAATGTATAAATCCATTCATGATAGAAAAATAACTGAGAGGCTGGTGCTGCACTGCTCTAGGGCTGGGAATCCCTCCCTTCACCGTTCTGGGGCCAGGGTCAGCACTGCGCCACCCTGCCCCTCTTCACTCAGCGTTGTGAGTCCGCTCTGGGGCCGCCGGGCTGGTGCTGTGTG
>ML685887.1:2039292-2062648 GCA_007922175.1 Pelusios castaneus | reverse complement strand
CCCCCCCCAGCCCTCGGCTGGCTCTCCACCGCCACCACCGCCCCCTGCTGAATATTATTGCCCACCCCGGCTTAGACGCTTGCCTGTTGACCTTAAGCTATGTGAAAACTGTGTGGCTTTATTTTTAAAAAAGAATTGAAAATTTGGGCTGGATATAAAACATCCCTCTAATCACCCAGCAGTCTATAATGAGCAGTTTCCACAAATCCAATGTCTAAAAGAGTAAACTAAAGTAATTAGAAATAATATAAGCAGACTGGCATGCAAGATGCAAACTTTGTGTTGTTATTTCTTATGTAGTTAAAACTGAACCTCAGTGTCCTGGACAAGTAGATGCCCCTCAATGTTTTGGACCTTGAAAGGAAGCCTGCTATGGCTATGACAGTGGCTTAAGATTTGGAGAGGAGGGGGAAAAACAAACAAACAAAAAAACCCACCTCACCTATGGTCCTCAAATTTCGCTCTCTTTCACAGGTGTCAACTCTTCAGTTCCCAACTTTGCTGCCTCTCCTAGACCAAATACATACAACGGCACGATAGAACCAACAGACATTTACAATGAAACCTCAGCGAATGAGACGAATGGTGTCAACATGACCACCTCAAACTCCAGGGCTACCAATCACCAGCAAAATTATTATCACAAACACAGCCCATCAGTTCTGAAACTGCAGCCAGCAATGGAGATGACAAGCGGTGAGAAATCAAGCATCCCCTACATGCCCCCTAAGAGAGGATCGCCACGGCAGAATGCCCACAAGCATTTTGATATCAACGAACACTTACCATGGATGATCGTCTTGTTTCTGCTGCTGGTTCTTGTGGTTATAGTGGTCTGCAGTGTTCGGAAAAGCTCACGGACTCTGAAGAAGGGTCCTCGGCAAGATCCCAGTACCATTGTGGAAAAGGCTGGTCTGAAAAAATCCATTACTCCAACCCAGCACAGAGAGAAGTGGATCTATCACTGCAATGGGCATGGTGAGTAAAAGCAACCAGCAAATGAACTGTCTGGGGGAATGCAGCAGTGATACAAGAAAGGGTGTCCCTTGCTTTTTCCATTAATCACCTGTTGAATTCCTCAAGGCCTCTTCCATGCCATAAATGTGTTTGATTCTTTGGTTTGAGATGCAACCATCACACTTAGTGAGTCAGTCAGAAGTTTCTGCCCTACTATATCCATCCAAAGAAAGCAAAACCTTCACCCTATGTTCCTTATCCTCACTACACACCGTTCCTGAAGCTTCACGTTTCCCTCCAGTTTCTTCCCTCTCTGCCTACTTCCCTTCCATTTTCTCCACTTGCTCTTCCTGTTTCTCCAGAAATGGAGGTAAAGGAAATGTCTTCTGTGTCATCCATCTTCTGACTGCTTCCCTCAAGCCTTCTTAAAAGAGCATCTACCTTTTTCTTTGCCCTTTTCCCCCATCAACCTGCACCCTTTTTAGAATATTGGGAGAGGGCATATATACCCTGTCCCCTTCTTCCTTGTCACTTAAATGTACATCTGACTCCCTTCTGTATGCGTGTGTGCTTGTATACAAATGCTAGAAGTCTAAATACTAAGATGGATGAACTTGAGTGCCTGGTATTAAATGAGGATAAGGATGGAGTTGTCACAGAAACTGGGTGGAATGATGATAATTAATGGGACGTGATAACACCAAGATAAAAAATATGTAAGAATGAGAGAGTAGGTCACATTGGTAGTGGAGTGGTATTGTATGTGAAAGAAAGCAAAGTCAAATAGAGTAAAAATCTTAAATGTATCAAACCGTACCATAAAATCTCTATGGATAGAAACTCCATGCTTGAATTAGAAGAGAAGAGCAATAAGAATATATTATCGGTCAATTGACCAGGATGGTGACAGAATTGTGAAATACCCCTGGCTGGTCAGAGAGCTACAAAACCCAATAATAATGGGGGATTTGAGTTATCCTTATGTTGACGACTGGCATCATATCATCTCAGGCCAAATGCAGAGATACAATATCTAGACACCATTGACTGTTTCTTGGAATAACTAATCCTTGAACCCACAAATGCAGAGACAATTCTTGATTTAGTTCTAAGTGGTGCATAGGATCTGGTCCAAGAGGCAAAGATAGCAGAACTACTCGATAATTGTGGCCATACTGTAATTAAAATTTTAACATCTTTGTTGAGGGAGAAATACCAAAAACTCGCTGCAATAGCATTTTACTTTAAGAGTTAGTTAAACAGAAATGGAAAGAAAAGGTCACAAGAATGAAATGGCCACAAGGAAATTATTTTAAAATACTATAATAAAGGCTCAAACTAAATGCCTACCCTAAATAAAATAACAAACACACACAGTAAGAGGACCAAAAAAAATTTCCACCATGCCTAAACAGCAGGGTAAAAGCGCTTAGAAGCAAAAAGGAATACTTCAAAATAAGTGTAAGTTAAACCCAATGGAGGAAAATAGAAGGAGGTATAAACCCTGGAACGCCAAGTGTAAACTGTATTTTTATAGGCCGAAAAAAGAACTTGGCAAAACAGAAACTTTTTGCTGTTAGTTGTATATGTTCATCGGAAGCAGGAAGACTGCAAGCCTATCAAAGAAAATAAGGCAATTGTGTTCAAGCTAAATGAATTCTTTGCATTAGTCTTTACTGCGGGGATCTGAGGGAGTGTCTCACATCTAAGCCATTGTTTTTAGGTGAAAGATCTGAGGAACTGTTGTAGACTGAGTTGTTAGTAGAGTTTTTGGAACAAGCTGATAAATTAAGCAGTAATAAGTCATAAGGACCAAGTAGTATTCATCCAAGAGCTCTGAAAGAACTCGGATGTGAAATTGTGGAAATACTAGCCATGGGATGTAACCCCTCACTTGAATCAGCCTCTGAACCACATGACTGGAGGATAGCTAATGTTACACTGTTTTGTTTTGTTTTTTAAAATAAAGGGTGATCCTGTCCGTTCCAGGCAGGTGAGTCTAACTTAAGTATCAGGCAAATTGATTGAAACTATAGTAAAGAACGGAATTACCAGAGACTCAGATGGACACGACATGTTGAAGAGCCAACATGGCTTTTGTAAAGGGAAATCATGCCCCACCAATTTATTTGAATTCTTTAATGTTGTCAACAAACATGTGGACACTGGTGATCTAGTGGATTTATTGTATAGAAAACCTTTGACAAGATTACTCACAAAAGGCTCTTAAGCTAAGTAGGGAATTTCAGAGTAAAGGGGAATGTTCTCTCATGGATCAGTAACTGGTTAAAAGACAGGAAACTAAATGTACACATAAATAGTCTGTTTTTATAAAGAAAAGGATCACTAATGGAGCCAACTACTATTCAATATATTCATAAATGATCTGGAAGAAACAGTGAATAGTGAAGTGACAAAGTTTGCAGACTATGCAAAGTTACTCAAGATAATTAAGTCCAAAGGAGACTAGGAAGTGTTACAAAGTGATCTCACTAAACTGGGTGACTGGCAAGTGACACTCTGTTTTGCATTTTTCAAGACTATGCACATTGGAAAACTTCCTAAGGATGCATACAAAATGATGGAATCTAAATTAGCTCTTGTCACCTAAGAGAGATCTTGGCGCCATCATGGGTAGTTCTCTGAAAACATCTGCTTAAAGTTCAGTGGCATTGAAAAAAAGCTAACCATGTTAGGGATAACTTGGAAAGAGAGAAATAAAAAGATGGAAGATATGACACTTTATAATGTAAGCCTATGCCTTTAATACTACATAGGTCTCTGGTCAACCAGTCTCAAAAAGATGCACAAGATACAGAGACGATCAACAAAAATGTTTAGTGTTATAAAATAGCTTCCATATGAAGAGAGATTAAAAAGACTGGGACTGCTCATATTAGAAAAGAGATGATTTGGGGGGGAGGGGGTTATGATAGACATCTATAAAATGACGAATCGTATGGAGAAAAGTAATAAGGAAACGTTATTTACCCCCTTCACATATCACAAAAACTAGGGGGTCATCCAATTAAATTAATAGGCAGGAGGTTTAAAACAAACATGAGGAAGTATTTCTCCACACAATGCACAGTGAACTGTGGAACTCATTGCCAGGGGATGTTGTGAAGGCCAAAAGTATAACAGAGTTCGAAAAAGTATTAGATAAGATTGTGGAGAATAGGTCCATCAATGGCTGTTAGTCAAGATGATCACTTATGCACCTCTGTGCTTGGGGAACCATTCGGCCTCTGACTGCCAGAAACTGGGAGTTGAAGTTGGGGTGGATCACTCAATAATTGCCCTGTTCTGTTCAAGTCTTCTGTAACACCAGGCATTGTCCATTGCTGGAAGTCAGGATACTGGACTAGATGGACCATTGGTCCATCGGGGTCCTTCTTTTCCCATCTCTATTTGTCACCATCTCTCTTTGGAAGGCTGACACCCATTCCCTGTGAATCCAAGACCCTGACCCACCAGCCCAACTCCGTCCAGACCCCGCATGTTGTGATGATGGCATTGCTCAAGAGAAGCCTGGATGTTCTGTACAATTGTCTGCTGTTGGAGCGTTCAAGGGGGTGCAGTCAGGTCATGCAGAATCTCAAGAGATACTTGTCAGCCTGCAGCAAGGCACCTCACGCTGAAGCAGGCTCACTTTTACAATGCAATAATCCATCTGGCGTCCCAATGTAGTGTTTGTTGTGTAATCCAGGTCAGTCCAGACTTTGCCCTGAAGAGCTTTATAGCCTAAGAAAAATAACAGGAAAGAGGGATTTCTAGTTACAGTCAAAAACTGCTATCTTGCCCACCTATATCTCGGTTCAGGGGGAGTATCCCTGTATGCAAAGGAGGCTGCCTGGAAAAGTTCGGCAAGGAGATGCTGAGAAGCAGAGTGGGTAGATGAGTCCTGTTGGCTGAACAGAGAAGACTGGAAGCTGAGGATTGTACATATGTATTGAGAAGACTGGTCCTGCCCTAGGGAGCTTGCAATGTTGTACAATTATCATGTTGTACAATTATCTCTAGAACTTATTCACCAGTGCCCAAGGGATTATAAAGCACTAAAACCCAGAGCCACAAAGTAACAAGTTTATTCTGTAAATGCCTATGTGTTACTGTCCTACATCTAACTTTAAAAAAAAAAATCTGAATCTGTGGACAATGAATAGAATTTTTAGATGTGGGCTCAATAGGTGTATGTTAGTCACCCCATGACTTCCTAAACATAGCCTGTTGTACATAGCTGCACAAACGACATCAGTTGGCACTTTATTGGAACATGTCTACAGTATGTAGGAGACAAGTTCTCCCTTTATATTACAACCTTTATTTTATTTATTTATTTATTTGCAGCATTTTGTAATCATTCTTGTAACAAAGGCATATTGGTGTGAAATGCTGAGCTGATTTTGTAGCCTGCATTTGCCATAAATGACTTCATTTGAAACGTCATTGCTTAGTAATGAAGACAAAATGAGCAGAAACCAAGTAATACTTTGTTTTATTGGGAATGGAGACAAAATCATTTGGGGTATAACTAGAACAGACTGCTTGTTAATTCTGATTTGGTTGGTGGCTTGCAACAAAGACGTCTTGTTGACATGGAACTAATTTCTTTAGTAGATAATTTCTTGTGTCCAAATTCCTTCTCCTTTATTTACATGGAAAGTCTGGCTTTGATGAGTTGATGTGTTGGAAAATAGATGCCTCTATATTTCCATTTCATTGTCTTCTATCCTTTCATTAAACTAACTCCTCACACAACTGAGGATCCCTCAGAAAAACAAAGCTAAGAAAGGAGGAACCTTTCTAGCTCCTGAAGAATGTGAGTTCACCTAACTCCAGATTACTCTTGTATAACCTGGATGGTCACCTGATCCAGAACCTCTGAACACATGGATGAATTTAATCAACAGATGTAAACTATGGTTTAGCTTGGGTTTGGTAATGGGATCTGAAATCTTTTCACCAGACTGCTAGTTCAGATCCAAGCTGAAAGCTAATCTCCAGAAAAGACACTAAGAAATTGACGGGGTTTGAACAGCCCTCTTAGATCATTCCTTCTAGATTAAGATTAAAGCACTGTGGATGACAGCTTGCACGGCAGTGTCCTACACAGGACTTGATTTGACAACAGGAAGACAGTCAGTGGCGCTGCCAATCTAGCCACCTGTGTGGTGTATATTTTGACGAATGTATATCCCAAAGTGTCTTGCATCAAGTTCACACACAATCATCTTCCCGCCCTCTTAATCCTTTCAGTAAACCGTGTTAGCCTCTGGTTGTCTTTGGGGGGGGGAACCCTAAATGCTTCTCACATATTCTCGCATGTTCCCTGAATTTAGGGGAGACGTTTCTAAACTGCAGACATTTAGTAGCTCAGTTGTGTCTAAGCTATTCAATTGTATGCTGGTGCTTTAACTTGAGAAGGAATAACGAATACGTGACAATCTCTACAAATACCTAGCTCTTATGTAGCTCCCTGCAAGCGGAGGATAAATGGAATGTGAATTTTCAAAGTTTCAGAAGTTCGATATCAGCTTTAAAAAATATACTGCATCCTGAGGCTAATGTTGTCCCACCTGTTTGTAAGAACTGCCATACTGGATCATACCATGGTTTATCCTGTCTCCAACAGTGGCTGTAGCAAAGCTTGAGGGGGATTGTACAGAGCAGGACAATTATGGAGTGATCCACTCATCTTCCACTTCCGGCTTCTTGTAGTCAGTGGTTTAGAAAGACAACAGAGTCCTGTGGCACTTTTAAAGACTAACAGATTTATTTATCGCATGAGCTTTCGTGGGAGAAAATCCCACTTCGTCAGACGCTTTGAAGATGGGAAAGTTACAGAATGGGAGGAAATTAAAGGCAGGGGAGTGTATGACATAGGATCAGGTCAGGCTGTAACAGGAAATCAAAATAGGTGTTAGGATTCAAACACTGGGGAACAGCACGAAGAGGAGGGTGAGGTCAAATCATCTGTTGTAATGAGAGAAAAATCCATAGTCCCTGTTTAACCCCAAGACAACTGAGTCAAATTTGCATGCAAGTTCGAGTTCTGCAGTTTCTCTTTGAAGCTGTGATTTGTTATTCATCTGTTTCAACACAGCTATTAACAAGTCGTCAAGAGAGTGAGCAGGGAGATTGAAGTGTTCCCCTATTGGTTTTGTAGTGTTGCAATTTCTGATGTCAGATTTGTGTCCATTTATTCTTTGGCGCAGAGACTGTCCTGTTTGTCCAATATATAAGGCAGAGGGGCATTTCCGGCACATGATGGCATAAATCACATTGGTGGATGAGCAGGTGAACGAGCCCTTGATGGAGTAGGTGGCTTGATTAGACCCTGTGATGGTGTCTTCAGTGTAGATATGAGGGCAAAGTTGGCAGCGTGGTCTGTTGCAGGGATATGTTCCTGCTTTAGTGTTTCTGTTGTATGATCTGTAGTTGCTGGTAAGTATCCTTTTAAGGTTAGGGAGCTGTCTGAAAGCAAGGAGAGGTCTGTCTCCCAAGGCTTGAGAGAGCCTATCCTCCATGAATGAACCCAGATATACTTTTGACCATCACAAAATCCCATAGCAATGAATGCCAAAGGTTAGTAATACATTGCATGGAAAAAATACTTCCTTCTGCTAGTATTAAGCCCGCTGTCTATTAATTTCATTGGATGACCCTGGCTTTTGTATTTTTGTGAAAAGGTAGATGATATTTTTGCCCTATACTTCATGATTGTATAGAACTCGCTCACATTTCCCCCTGCTTATTCATCTCTTTTATACGTTGAACAGCCCTAATCTTTTTAGTCTTTCTTTATATAGAAGCCATTCCATACCACTGATCATCTTTGCCCTTCTCTGAACCTTTTCTTGTTCCACTATTATCCTTTTTGAGATGGAGTTAATAGAACTGACAGTATTCATGCTGTGAGTGCATTTATGGATTTATATAGTGGCATTATGATATTTTCTCTTTTTTGTCTATCCCTTTCTTAGTAGTTCCAAATATACTGTTAGCCTTTTTGACCACTGCTGCACATTGAGTGGGAGTCTTCTGCGAACTACCCAAACTCTTTCTGGGATGATGACAATTAATTTAGAATCCATCACTGAATGTGTTGAGTTGGAACTTTTTTCCAGTGTGTATTACGTTACATTAACATTGAATTTCATCTGCCGTTTTCTTGCTCAATCGTTGAGATTTGTGAGATACCTCTGTAACACCTTTGTCGGCTTTGGACTTGACTATCTTGAATTGTCTTGTAAATTCCAGAGGAGTAGCTGTGTCAGCCTAGTTCAGCAAAACAAACAAGAAGTCTTGTGACACTTTTAAAGACTAACTATCACATGAGCTTTCATGGGAGAATATCCCACGTCTTGTAAGTGTAATTCTAATCCCAGTCTGAGTGGCAGAATCAGACCTTGTTCTACCTGTAGGGGTCAGACAGCAAATATTTTCCAGCTACTGCCGGAATTGTTAATATGACCTCTCTCCTCCTAAATGCAGTGTTTTTTGTAAGTACACGGAGAATCAACGGATCACATACTAAGCTTTCTTATTCCCAAATATGACATCAGTAAAATCAGTCAAGTTCTCAAGCTCACAACCCAACTCCTCATGGCACTGAGCCTCCATTGCTAAAACATTTGTGAACCTCCACAACATGTGTGGTTCATGTGAGTTAGTCACTGAGGGATTAAAAATATGGAATTCCAAAATGCCAGGTCACGCTTGCAAAATGCCTCTTTAAAACCCCGTTCTGTCTGCTTCTGGTGAACATTCCAGCAGGATGAGCTGTTTCCAGCAAGTTTGCTGAGATATCATGGATTATCTGCAGAAGCTCTGTGATCTTGCTTCTTGGAACAGCTGTTTTCCCCCAGAGCTAAGTTGCCAAGAGGCTTTGCCTCTTGCTGCAATAATTTTTCACATGACCTGGAAAGAGATCTCATTTTTCAAGCTGCTGGTGCTTCCAAGCCTTCCTGATGAATTTTTCAGCTGATTGCATCACCTCCTCCTGCTGGGTGTACCTCTATTAACAGAGCAAAGATCAGAACACTTCAGGTGCAGTTAAATACAGCCACCATCACGTTACTTGTAATCAGACAGGTAAATAGCTGACAGACAGGACAAGAGCAGATATATTCTTGATTTGCAACAGCATCACTCTAGTCATAAATTTTGAGTGTTTAATGTCAGATCAGTGTTGATCTTTTCCTGTGCCTTGAAAGAAACATCAGTTCTGCTAAAAGCCTGGTTAATGGTGAAGTTATAGGTTGTCTAGTCTCAGTTGGGCCAGGAATGGAAAATAATTTTTCCAAGTTCATATAACCAATCCTCTCCAGACCTCAGATCTGGGTGTCTGACAAGATTTTTTTCTAAGGTTTTTCTAAGACTTAATTTGTGATTGTATCTGTGTCTCAGTGATCAGCTGCTGATTTGCCGTTAAAATACCGGAGGCTGAAAAGTAGCCTCCTATCTCACCTTTTTATTTGGTCCTTCAGTAGTAACAACAGATGCATCCGATGTTGCAGGGAAGCATGGAGATACTCTTCCCAAAATGATATGAGCGTGAGGCCGAAGTGACAATGATAAATGCCTTCACTGGCACCTCAAAGTAGCAAGCCAGAGATGTGGGTCTTCCATTTCTTGTAAACAACACTGAAGGACAGGAGTGAGGCAGCAAATTTTTGTTATTTTCAGCCTCAAAAGGGGAACAACAGTAAGTCATTGCACCTCAGGGTTAGCAAAGCTTAAAGTCTCCAGAGCTAATGATTGCTTTCTACTAGTTTCTAAACCTTGGTTGACCCAGATAATAAGATTGTTTTAATAATCAGAATTGTGTTGAGCATTGTGATGGTCCAAATCTTGTGTTGTATGTTATACAAAGCTACACTTGTGTTTTGTAAAATTCAGTGCAGGAAAAACTTGACATTTGCAAGATACAGACTGTGCGACATGCACATCTCTTCTCTACTTTTGTTCAGGGTTTTGCAAGCTGTACTGGTTTGGGAGCAGTGGATGATGGGGATTGATGTACTTGCAAAGCTGAAAGGAGTATTGTGGGGAAACCAATCAAAATAGGTCAATATCTAGAGTGTACCGAGAGAGTTACTGTATGCACCATCTTCAGCTGCAGGTCTTAAAACCAGTTATACAAACTTCAATCCAATTCTCTGTGCAAAGGAAGAAAGAGTGTATTCCGATTGTGGAACAAGACAGACTTAGCTGTCTGGGGTTTTGTTTCCCCTTTGATCTTGGGACAACTCCTTAATCATGCCTCAGGTTTTTTTTTTTTTGGTTTTTTTTGAACTGTAGTAGCGCTTCCCCCACCTCACAGGGGTATAGAGACTTAGATGCTATGGAGAAACTGCCATTGTAAATTCTCCTAAGGATGAGTTAGATCTGCAAAGCTCAGGAGCTTCATTAAAATGGTAAGAAGAGAGCCATACAAGATTTAGTAGCATTGTTAGCAGCTCTCTTTTAAAAACCCTATAATCCAGAGATTGCAGTGCTCTTTCCCCTGCCCCTAGAAAACGAAGTGCTCTCTGAAGTCTCTAATCTGTACAGCTCCCTGGAGAATTAAGTACTCTCCACTTTACAGAACAGAAACATGGAGACAGGCAGATGGTTTTGTTTGTCTTAGGCCAGGCATCCAAAACCCACTGCTATTCCTGGCTCCTCATTCTGCACTCAGATCACTAGATTGATGTTTCCCAAATTAAGATGACCTGCAACTGCATTTTGGGTTTTTTGAAACTGCCCATTATCTAGATGCACTTTCCACCTTAATGTTGAAATTCTAGTCTTGGCCATGTGTGGAGGGGAAGCCCTTGAAAGAAGGGGATTGGGAATCCAGTCCATCCTGCAGCAGTAGCGCCTGTCACACAGGCTAGATCTAGGCTTCCCACTCAGGGAATTGTGACCTGCCCCACAGGATTACAGTGCCACGCAGGTCAGGCAGATCTGCCCCATAGTTGTAACAGAATGTGACCAGGTATATTGGATTTCTATATTTTTTACCACTCAGTGACTCCATATTTCACGCAAACCACTTTCAAATAATAATGTTTTCTTAATTGCTAGCCTTGCAAACTCAAGCAGGGATTTGAAAAATCAAGCTGGGTTCTTCCCAGTGAAGAACAAATGAGGAATAACATTGCTGAAGTTCAGACTTGGCTACACACAGTCTGCGAATCACAGACTACATGATCAGTATCTGGATATTTTTTTGTATGACTTGATGGTCCCATGTCCACGAGTGAGGTTACACCTTTCAAAGAGCTACTGATAGTCAGGGGCATTTCACTAAAGCGCACAGACCCAAATGGCAAAATACAGCACTTGAAAGTCTCTGGCTGGCGGTGTCTGAGAATGGGGATTAATGTCTGTCCACCTGCCAAAATAGACGAATGAAGTGGAGAGCTTATTTGAAAGCAGGTGCTACTCTGGCAACTGCAACTCAATGATCTTCAGATGTGTCCCTAGTCTGCCGAGTTTAGACAGTCTTTCTCCAAACTGGAATAAGCAGTAAAATCCAGAGCTCCGTGAACTCCCAGGTTTGTTAGATTTTGGTGGTTCTACTCCTGCTTTAGCAGAAGTGTCCCTTAACTTGTGCTCCAATTTTTTCCCTTTTTTGACTAGCCTTCCTACTGCTTGGACAGTATTGCTTGGCTTGTGGTGATTGCAAGTACCTTCAACCTTGCCCTAACCATTCAGGAGTCGTACTCTTGTTTCCATTTTAAGAAATTGAGTTCTGCCTATTTATAGGCAGGTACCTCTTCAGCTGTAAATACTGTGTGTCAAGAGAACATCCCTCAGCCTTCAGCTGGCCCTAGGGATATGTCTGTAGCACCGCTAGGAGCGACTCCCTGTCTGGGGGGTAGACAGACATGCTAGTTTTGCATGTGCTAGCATGCTAAAGATACGTTGCAGCACAGGCTGGCTGCTGGAATACTAGCACGTCAACACTTAGCCTTATTCTGGGACAGCTACACAGCTATTGGGCAGAGCTAGTGTGTCTGTCTGGGCTGGTAGGCCCACTCCCACCAGCAGAGTAGACGTACCACCAGTGTCTGGCATCTCAGCCCTGAGCTGTGAGGCAAGCAGTACAGCCTCTTCTCTTCTGAGCAGCCTTAAACCACTTGGTAGGAGTTGTCCCATACTTTGTAGCCTGGGCCCATTTCCTTAATTAACCTACCCTGTAATCAGTGGTCAATCACTCTCATTCCTTCTCCCCAGGAACTGTTAAAATTTCAGTCTCCTCAGGGCTGGGAGGAAGTGGATTCAGTGCCATGGGGTACGTCTACACTGGAGGATCTGTTAAGTCGACTTGACCAAGGTCGACTTTAAGTCGACCTAAAGTCGACCTTGTTAAGCCTACTTAGAGTCCACAGCCCTGTGTCCACACTGGCAGGTGCTAGGTCAACGGAAGAGTGGCCAGGAACTCTGCGAGGGGGCCTGGAGGCCAATTAGGTCGACTTAAGGGCCATCCCCCATCTACACTGGCCTAAGTCAACTTAATAAGGCCGACTTAAGCCTTAGGTCGACCTTAAGAGGTGGTGTTAAGTTGACTTAAGGAAGCGCTTAAGTCGACTTAATAAAAGCCCAGTGTGGACACAGGAGTCTGTAGGTCAACTTAACCTTCCTTAAGTCGACCTAAGACTCCAGTGTGGTCATACCCATGGTGGGTGAGGGGCTGGGAGGGTGTTTTTTGCATGAACGTTCACGTACACTCTTTACCAGTAAACCTCCTTGATCAGCAGGGCTGACTTTGAAAAGGTTGGCTTGAAACAATGGGCTAAATCGAATATTGACATGAGGAAAGCAAAGGGTGGTCTTTCCCCAAAAGCCTTGAATCTTCTACCCTGTGGCCCAAGTTCCATGAAGGTTTCTAGCAGACTGCTGGTTTCCTGGAGGAGGAATAATGAGATGGAGCTAGCAAAAACTGAAACAAGCCAGTGAGGGCTTCATGTATCCAGATAACATCCATGCAACTGCACTGTCATGTTCCTGACCTTAAAACACTTACGTTGTCCCTGTTACAGGATGCATTTTTGCATTATTTGTGAGCTTTCCATACAAGCTACACTAAATCCACTTTTGGAGCTATAGAGTAGTTTACAAAATGGCAGTCTCCTTAGTTGGATACGTAACCGCTTTCTATACTGGTTCCTTAATGAGGTGGTTTATGTATGTTTGAGGACAATCCCAAATTCAGGGGCACAGTAGCTACTTGAATTGGATGTGGATGGGTTGTATTTAAAGGGAGGGAGAGATTTCTTTTCTTAAATGTAAATTTACTGAATATCACATCCATGAAGATAATTGGCAGTTTTATTTGGAATAAGATTAAACATAATCAGAAGACATGGGGCTGGTTACATGTCGAAAAGCCTTGTTCTCCAGCACTGTTCCATTGGCATGTTTCAAGACTGGGTCTTAGTTACTTAACAGACACTCCTGTGCAGCTCATGTGTCTGGGACATACAGACCCTTTTGCAACTGAGCCTTGGCAGATTATTCTAATCATCTGATTTCAGCATGAACACTTCAAAAGAAACAGCCAAACGTTTTGGAAATGGGATAATTTAACATGGTCAGCATCCATGTATGCCTAGTGTGAACTTGCACCTTATTTTAAAAAACCTCACCTCCAACTCTGTGAGACATGTTAGACGGGCCAGAAAGTCGGAGGACACTCAACTTGCTCTTTGAGAGAGGATGTGCCTTGTTCAGGATAAGATAATGGTCGAAGGCTACACAGGAAGATGTTATACCTGGATCTGGCAGATCTGAGAGAAACCTCTCCTCCCACACAGCTTGACATAAGGCAGGAGGTGGCAGGCAGGTAGAGAGAAGAGCCTAATTTCTTTTGTAGATGCGGGATTGTAACGGAGTCTCTTTACTTGTCCATTTGATAGCTAACTGCTGAGTCAGTCCAAAATTTCCCCAGAGCTTTCTTCCTTTCCTGCAGAACACTGGTCTTGGGGTGACTTGTTTGTGATGGGGGAGTTTAATCCCAGGGCCAGCAGTGTCCCTCTGCGTGAAGGCTGTCATACTGCACTTGCTGTTGAGAGTTGATCTCCTGAGTTACCAAATCATAGCTCAGTGATGATTAACTCCGTGCAAGCTGTAAAAATTCCATAAGGTTCTTGTACTCTCTAGGTGGATATGTACTTCCTTCTGCACCAAGCAAAACCAGCTGAATGACTAGATGAGTCACTCCTGTATGTTAACTGAGCTGGACTGCACAGTTTGTTTTTTGTTTCTAGGCAAGGTAGAACAAGCATAATTCTTATGTATTCACTGACAGTGGTGGTTAATATACGGGCTGGGAGGTAACGATGCTAAACAGTGGCTGCTGTGTAATGAAATGTAATTACAGCCTCTTCGATTCTTGCAGTGCATGTGTCCTGGGTTGCTAACCCCACAATGAATGACAGCGCATCACTGATTTATGTGAGGATTTAAAAGCAAAACTGTCTTCCAGAGTGAAATCTGCTGTTGGCACACAACTATCTGCACCATTTGGTTCCAAGCCCATCTCCCCTGTATTTGCATCCCACCATTTGGACTAGGGATTTTGTTCGCCTGTAACTTCTGCTGTTTGTCCTTTCAGGACTGAAACATCTTTGGGTGAGAGAGGGAAGGAAGAGTCCACCTCAAAAGATATCTTTTTTTTTTTTTTTTTTTTTTTTTTTTTGTCCTTGGAGTGTACAAATGTTTGGGATTTTCAATTCCTTCGTTAAAGCACATGCTATCTGTGATGCCTCGATCAGTGGCTTGGGTTTGATATGTTCTGGCTTGGGGATGAATGTAAATTCTTGATGTGCTGTCAAAGCTAAACGTGTGCTGAGTAAGTGCTCAGGCTTGCAACTGTGTTTCATGCGAGTCAGTGGGATATTTGGGGGTGCTGAGGAGAGAAGCTGAGGGTCAAGGAGTAGAGTGCCAAGTCCTGTTGGGGGAAACTGGGTGGTATAACCTGGCAGTCCAGTCAAAAGTGGAGTGAATAATGGGCTTCCATTCTGAAGGAAGGGCGTATGTATGCCTAGTTGTTGAAAGAAGCGCCAGTGGAGAGACTGAAATCACCAGTACAGTTCGTCCCTGGACAATGTGAAAAAACATTAAGGCCTTGTCTACACTAGAAAGTATTGTTGGCTCAAGTTACAGCAGTGATCAGAAAGCACTCTAATTACAGTAGTTGTAACCAAAATACATCCACAGTTGGAACTCGGGCATCAACAGTGAGAACAGTGATTGTGGGCAGCTGTTCCGCTGTGCAACTCACCATCTTGTGCTCTAGGAATTGTGGGAAAGTGGAGAGGATCACAGTATATCATGGGTGTGGGCTCAACATCCCATGGTGCAATGATTTCCGTCCTGTCATTTCATGAGTTTCCACCTGCGTTTAGTGGCATTTCTCAACGGTCCCACTTTCCTGAGTGTCCGCCATCTCGAGCTAAAAGGGTGGATTCTGCACTGCTCTCCACATTTGTTGTCACTAATCTGAACAAATCGCAGCTAATTGTGTCGTGTATCATGAGCTCCCAACTAGAACAGGAGGTGCCTGACCTGGTATGTGCCATGTAAACAAACAACGCTGGATTACTGTTTGCATTCATGGAGCATCTGCACATGGTGTTTTGGATGCATAAAACAAGCACAGAGTGGTGGGATTGCATTGTTATGCAGGCCTGTGATGATGTACAGTGGCTGCAGGACTTCTGAATGTGCAGAGCCGCATCCCTGGAATTCTCTGTGGAGCTTCTCTTTGCCCTGTGGTGCAAGGACACCAGAATGAACCTCTCAGTGGAAAAGAGCGTGGCGATCACTGTATGGAAGCTGGCAGTTCCAGACTGTTACCCATTCATCACTAGTCAGTTTGGTGTCAGGATGTCAACCACTGGAGCTCTGTTACTGCAAATGTGCAGGGCCATTAATGGTATTCAGCTATGAAGGACTGTGTGTCTTGGAAATGTGCCTGAAATAGTGGATGGATCCACAGTGATGGGATTTCCTAACTGTGGTGGGGCGATAGATGGCATGCAGCTCCCAATTTTGGCCCCAGACCAGCTTGTGATGTTGTACATCAATAGAAAGGACTACTTCTCTATGGTGCTGCAGATGCTTGTGGATCATCATAGGGGTTTCACGTACATCAGCACACATTGATCAGGGAAGGAGCATGATGCCTGCATCTTCAGGAACACTGGCTTGTACAGAGAGCTGCAAGCAGGGACTTTTCATTCCAAACCAAAAGATTCCAATGGGAGAGGTTGAAATGCCCCTAGTGATCCTAGGACAGGGGTGTCAAACATGTGGCCCGCGGGCCAAATGTGGCCTGCAGACCTCTTCTGTCTGGCCCATGACTGCACTCTATGGGACCACACATTCCCTAACAGAATGAGAGTGGTCTCGCATACCCAGCGCTATGCAATGCCACAAGTGTCAGGTCTCGTGACTTCACAGAGTGTTGGGTATGCAAGACTGCTTTGGAGAACACACTCTCTCCCTAAGAGAGAGAGAGGTATTGTGGAGCACAGTTTCGCTTGGAGGAAAATAGAGTGATCAGGAACAATCAACATGGATTCACCAAGGGCAAATCGTGCCTGACCAACCTGATTTCCTTCTATGATATGACTGGATTTGTGGATGCAGGAAGAGCCGTTGACGTGATACACCTTGACTTTAGCAAGGCTTTTGATACGGTTTCCCACAGCATTTTCATCAGCAAGTTAAGGAAGTATGGGTTGGACGAGTGGATCGTAAGGTGGATAGAAAACTGGTTAGATCAATGGGCTCAGCGGGTAGGAATCAATGGCTCGATGTCTAGTTGGCAACCGGTAATGAGTGGAGTGCTCCAGGGGTCGGTCCTGGGGCCGGTTCTGTTCAACATCTTCGTTAATTATCTTGATGATGGGATAGACTGCGTGCTTAGTAAGTTCGTGGATGACACCAAGCTGGGGGGAATGGTAGATACTCTGGAGGGCAGGGACAGGATCCACGGAGACTTGGAGAAATTGGAACACTGGGCCAAAAGAAACCTCATGAGGTTCAACAAAGACAAGTGCAAAGTCCTGCACTTAGGACAGAATAACCCCATGCACTGCTACAGGCTGGGGATCGATCGGCTAAGTTGGGGTTATGGTGGACAGGAAGATGAATATGAGCCAACAGTGTACCCTTGTTTCCAAAAAGGCCAATGGCATATTAGGCTGCATCAGCAGGTGTATTGCCAGCAGATCGAGGGATGTGATAATTCCCCTCTATTCGACACTGGTCAGGCTGCATCTGGAATACTGTGTCCAGTTTTGGGCTCCCCACTACAGAAGGGATGTGGACAAATTAGAAAGAATCCAGCGGAGGGCAACAAAAAGGATTAGGGGGCTGGGGCACATGACTTATGAGGAGAGACTGAAGGAAGTAGGCTTATTTAGTCTACAGAAGAGAAGACTGAGGGGAGATTTGATAGCAACCTTCAACTATTTGAAGGGTTGCTCCAAAGAGGAGGGAGCTAGGCTTTTCTCAATGGTAACAGAGAACTGAACAAGGAGTAATGGTTTCAAATTACAGCTGGGGAGGTCAAGGTTGGATATTAGGAAAACCTTTCTCACTAGGAGGGTGGTGAAGCATTGGAATGGGCTACCTAGGGAGGTGGTAGAATCTCCATCTTTGGAGATTTTTAAGGCCCGGTTAGACAAAACCCTGGCTGGGGTGATTTAGTGGGAGTGGTCCTGCTTTTTAGCAGGGGATTGGACTAGATGACCTCGTGAGGTCCCTTCCATCCCTGTTGTTCTATGATTCTGTACACAGCACCCTGCAATGCCACAAGAGTGCTGTAGTATTTCGATTTATGGTATGTACGGTCCACTTGAAATACATTTTAAGTCAAATCTGACCCGCCATTGCAAATGAGTTTGACACCCCTGTGTAGGAGATCCAGCCTGTCCCTTAGTGCAGTAGTTCATGAAGCCTTATATGGACAACTTGGATAGCTGCAGAGAGCGCTTCAATAACAGGTTGAGCAGGTGCTTAATGGCCACTGAATGTGCGTTTGGCCGATTAAAAGCTTGCCGGCGATGCCTTTACAGCAGGGTAGCTCTAAATGAGTAAAATACTTCCAAGGATACAGCTGCCTACTGTGTGCTCCATAATATGCTAAGAGTGAAACGTTTCCCTCTGGGTGGAGCATAGAAGCGGATCACCTTACAGCTGGCTGTCTATGAGCAAACAGATGTCAGGGCTATTAGAGTAGTACAACACTGGACTGTTCGAATTAGGGAGACCCATATCCCATGTAATGGAGCAGCATCAGCTCAAAAAAGAAATCGCTTACCCAAGCTCGCCTCTCCTACATCCTGCACGCCAGCGCTAGAGGGCTGGGACTGGCTTGAAGCTTCTGGGGTTGAGAAGAGGTCCTGGTTACCCATCTCAGCACACAACATTGCTCAGCATTGTCCTTCAGCTCAACCTTCTATCCACAATTTCTTCGTCAGCATTGAGTTCTGTGTCCCTTGCCACCCAGCCGGCATAAGTATCTGAGGGTCTCTTGGCAGTGGAGGTGGTTTCACCACTGAGGATGGCTTCCAGCTCCTTATAGGAGTGTCAGGTCTTTGGCTGTGCACCAAAGCAACAGTATGATTCGCTAGCCTTTTAGTAATGTTACTGCAGCTCCTTGATTTTCACACAGTACTGTAGCCTGTCCTGTTCATAGCACTTGTCTGCCATTAAACAAGATATTTAACCGTATGTATCAAAGTTCCATCAGCAGTAGCAGAGCTTGAACTGCACAACCCCTTTTTTCCAAATGCTGATCAGATCCAAAAGCTCCAGAGTGGTCCAAGTGAGAGCATTTGGTGCATGAAGCCCCCATTGTCATTTGGGAAGAGGCTGTGAACTTTCCAGGCTAAGCAGTTTTTCCTTGGCAGCAGCAGGTTTCTGGAGCAGCCCCCACCTCCGCAAAAAACAGCTGCCAGGGGCTGTTTCAGCGGCAGCTCTGCAGAGAGTGCCGCAGAAAGCTGCTGCCAAACAGAGCGTCAGCAGCAGCTCTTAAAGGGGCAGCATCCTGCTACCGCAGCTCGCCTCGCCACCGAAAGGCTGATTCTCAGCGATACGCTCAACCGCTAGGTCACGGCACATTTTTATGTCAGAACACAGTGGTTGAGAACTGCTGGTCTATACAACAAATTGTTTGTATAACTGCTTTATCGTTATCCTGTGACACGGTTATACTGAGCTAACTCCTGGTGTAGACAGCCTTGTGCTGACAGGAGGGTTTCTCTGGTTGAAATAGCTAATGCCTCTTGGGGAGGTGGCGTGCCTACCTAGACCATCAGGAGAAACTCTCCCATTGCTGTAGGAAGTGTCTTCACTAAATGCCACAGTGATGCACCTGCAAGTGTAGACAAGCCCTCATGAGTGTGTTTACCAACACTGATCCATATTTCAGTTAAACTAGGAAGAGAAGCTGGCCATGGGCCTGAAGAATCAACAAATGGTGCTATTAGCTTCCAGCTTGTAAAAACCAGACTTTCGGGGAAACTGGTAAGATTTGTCCAAGAACAGATCAAGAGTCATTAAAACACAAAGGCATTATGCAGACTTTGCTTGATGACCAATTGAGTATGTTTCAACAATGGAGTGAGTAACCGCTGCATTGAAACAAAATAAAAGTTCTTAATTTAAGGAGAACACTGAGCACTCCAGAGTAAATGTAAGACTTTTGCTAAGCCTGAAGCAGCTGGAAAAATCTCCAATTCACTATTCAGAGGTAAACAATCAAAAAAAAAAAAAAAAAAAAAAAAAACAGACCGGCCAAGCCTGTGAGACAGTGTTTACAGGAAAGTTACTCAGAGGACATTGCTGCTTTCAACAGAACGTAGAATCACCAAAACAAAGCACTGGAAGGCCTCTTTCTGGGGTGCCTTTTAATTTAATGAGTTTTCAATGTTGTTGTAGCCATGTTGGTCCCAGGGTATTAGAGAGGTGTGATGGGTGAAGTCCAATAAATGATATTGCCTCACCCACCTTGTGCCTTTTTTTTATTTGGATACTTAGTGCTGTGCATTTTCAAAACTGCACAAGCATCGGGTAATCTCTGTCCTCTCAGGTGTGGACTTATTTTAATTTTTTTTTAACTTCTACATAGCTAATATCAAGCAGAAGAGAATGTGCGCATGATTCGTGAGCGTATGAGGTTCAGATTAACTGTACAAAATTTACTAGTTCAGGTTCATGTAGGTTTTTATGAACTAGAGTCTCTCATTTCATGGGGTTTTGCACTTGAGACTGAAGCCACATAGTGGTTGTGATAGTTACAGGGTCAACTGCACCTGTATTCTCTTCCTGGTCTCCTTCAGGTGTCATCTGTCCTTGAGTTGGATTCACCTGTTCCCTCTTCTGCCCTGCGGTCCTTCCCTTGGGGAGCTTGTGACCAATGATAGTTCATCACAAAACTGCTTTCTTAAAACAAAAATATCGTTTCATTTTTAAGAGTAGGAACCAAACATTAGATAAAGAGAGTTTATATGCATACCTCTTAGCAGTCTCATAGGCAGACCTAATCTCTTCAGACACCCCCAGCTGTGCCTGTATCTCCGTCTGGATCCCTAAAATAATTCTCTCCCTCCCCAGCCTCTGGTGTGTTCCACCATAGTCCTCTTCTGTGCACAGGCATTGTTCTGTCCTGACATTGTCTCTTGGCAACCCCCAAGAAGTGCAGAAGTGGCTCATCTTGAGACATTTTTCCCTCATAGTCCCCTTTCAAACTGTTATATTCATACAGCCTCTCAATAACTGGGTCATCAAACAGGATTCATAATTTACATAGGAGCGCTAATTCAATCACAGTGGTGAAATACTAACTCAACAGCTTTGCTCAAAAAGCCCTGTTTTGTGGTGTTCGGGACATCCCAACTCTGAAATTGATTATCTGGCATTTTTCATGGCAAAGCTCCACTCCATTTTTAGTGGAAGATGTGGTTCTTAATCACTTTGGCTCCTCAGAAAAATACCCTGTGTGCTTTCCCAGAGGCTGCAAAAAGTTGTGGATCTGCAAATGTTTACAGACAACTCTGCTGGCTTAGTTTCCGGATCTGAGCCTAAGACTAGTGGGGTATTTTGTATGACCTTGGGTTTCACATTCCAAAGGGGTAGCCGTGTTAGTCTATTGTAGAAAGACAACAGTGTCTTGTGGCACTTTTAAAGACTAGTCTTTAAAAGTGCCACAAGACTCTGTTGTCTTGGGTTTCACAGTACAAGTCATGCAGCCCTAGTTCCAATCTCTTCCTTTAATGAGCTCAAACTATTTTAGTTTCACTCTCAAAGATATACTGATGGGTGACATGCCATGGGAAACACTACAGAATAAAGATAAATTCCAGAGGGGTAGCTGTGTTAGTGTGCATATAGCAAAAACAACGAAAGTCCTGTGGCATTTTAAACACTAACAAATTTCTTTGGGCGTAAGCTTTCATGGGCTGTAACCCACTTCCTCATATACGATAAAGATAAATACTAGGAGCACCAATCATTTTCCTCATTGTGAGGAAGACAGCAGCAAGGATTAAGGTTAAGAGCATTGGGTTTGGCTTGACAGGAGTGGGATGGAAGTGACGAAATCTACATAAACTATTAGCAAATGTTTAGCTTTATGTATGAGGAAAGACCTGATGAAAGGTGATACAAATGATCATACCTAGATTAATATGCTAGCATAGCAGCTGATCCTTTGGAAAAACAGTACATGCAGGGTTAGACGTAGAATTCTGTTTTGAATTATGCAGCTAGTGTGTAACCACTGCATGAATCTCTTTACTACTCAAAACATGACTGAACAGTTTTAATAATTGCAGTTTACTTCTTATTTAAAATAGGAAACTATAACCAAGTACTAATTTTGTAGGTTTTCTAGAAATATGAAGATGGTACAACTAAGCTTATTATGAGCATTAACACCTTCTTTTTTGAAATAACAAGTGAATAAAGTTGCACAAACTGGCTCAAATAATATTTATCTCAACTTGGCAGCGTACACCAGTAATATGTTATGTAATAAACTTAATCTTATTTTTCGGAGCAGTGGGCGTAATGGTCTTCTGGCTGATTGAAGCCAAATTAGTACTTATTCTGTTTTTTCTTTGTTTACACGATGTGGTGATTCTAAGATTTCACAACTTACTTTTAATCACAATGTCTATGCCTTCGGGTGTAATGTAAGACTGAAATTTCACAACTTATTCTTCAGTGGAACAATTGTTCCTAAAGGCTTTATATAACATTAAATCCTGTACAGGGTGTGATTGCCTAATATGAGATGTCAGTGACGTCTCTAGAGGATACAAGTATGCATAGCTTATAGAACTACTTGTATAGCACTAGCAAATAGTGTGATTAATCCTACTAAACTTGAGAGCATCAATAGGAATGTATAATATTTTGTATGTAGCCAAGTCTTGTTCCAGAACGTAATGGTTAAATCTGGGGTAGATAAAATTGGCTCACAGCTAGGTGCCAGCAATTTTACTTTTGGTTCCAGAGGGCGCTCATCTGCTACATTTCTGCAATGGAGCTAGGCAACAGGCTACTAAAACTCGTCGCCATGATGACCAGAAACAGATCTGTCAAGGCCTAGACTATATAGCATATTTTTCTGTAAGTTGGTACCAGCTGAGGATCTGCCACACAGTGTGAGAATATGAGGTTTGAGCATGAGATAAGTGGATAGGCACGGGTAGCCCAGAACAGAGTAGAACCCTTATAGCTAATACTGAGGTACACTAAAATGTTGATTGTTTCATTATCCATGTGGCAGGAAGCTGTTAGCAAAGTTTCCACCAAGCTTAATGTTGGCTTGCAGATGGGGCAAATATTCCTCCTCCTTTGGAACTCTTGAGTACTTGCCTACGGCTGGTGAACAGAACGTTGTGAGGTAATCTTAAATTCTTAGGCCGTCATTACCCTAGAATCTTGCCATCCGGTTTGTTTCCTCTCACAGCACCCTGTGGAGTAGGGAAATGCTATTATCCCCATTTTATAGTTCTCAAGTGACTTCTCCAAGGTCATCCAGGAAGTCTGTAGCAGAGCAAACAAGGAGTCTTGTGGCACTTTTAAAGACTAACAAATTTATTTAGATTAGATAAATACATATAACATAGATAAAAACATACAATACATATAATAATATATATATATATATATACCTCAAGTCGACTTAACAAAGTGGTGTCCATGGACTAAGTCCACTTTAAGTCAACCTAACTGCCCTTAGATAGACTTAACAAAGTGGACTTAAGCGTCCACACTGGGCTTAAGGCGAGCTACCTGGCGGTTCTTCGTAAGTCGACTTAAGCTTTCATTAAGTCAATTTAAGGAATTTCTTAAGTCGACTTAATGAAAGTCTGGTGTAGAC
>ML685887.1:2027202-2039192 GCA_007922175.1 Pelusios castaneus | reverse complement strand
TTAACTGAAAGCATTAAGGAAGGCTTATTTCCAGCTATTGATGAATGCCTCTGGACTGGAGTTTGCTCTGTGTAAAGTTATTCCATCAGGATGTGTTACCTGGGAAGGACGAAGCTAACTAGTGGTTGAAGGTTTTGTTTTCATGTTGTAAATATGATAGTGACAATATATTTATACACCCCAAACTGAGAAGCACCGGATCTTCTGCTCAGCTGGAAATATTAATTATTTTGCTAATTTCATTGTTGGCTTCTCAGTTCCTGTAACTGCCACTTGTGGTCTGGCAGCTGAAAACTCGTTCACATGACACTTCATGTCTCTCTGTGATTTTGAACAACATCTGTTCTACAATCTCCAAGGTGATGGGAAAGTAAACCCTCCTACCATCACTTACGAAGAAGCAAGAAAAAAGGAAATAGACCTATCTTCTTGATTGTTGGTCGGATACTAAGCTTCTTACGAAGCAGCTCACTGACAAAGCTGAAGTTTTAGGGGTGTCGAACTCATTTGCTATGGCGGGCCACATTGGACTTAAATGTATTTCAGGGGGGCCGTTCGTACCATAAATTGAAATACTACGGCTCTCTTGCAGCATCGCCGAGTGCTGTGTATGCAAAATTGCACCCTACGGTACCTCTCTCTCTGTTAAGGAGAGAGTGTGATCTCACGGAGATTAGTGTTACCTATCCAGAGCTCTGTGATGTTGTGAGACCTGCCGCTCTGGCGGCACTGCGGAGCGCTGGGGTATGCGAGACCACACTCTCTCGGTTAGGAAGATAGTGTGGTCCTGCAGAGTGTAGTCATGGGCTGGATGGACGAGGTTTGTGGGCTGCATTCGGCCCGCATATTTGACACCCCTGTTTTAGAACATGTTGCTGTGCTACATTCTCAATATTAGACAGACAAGGTGGGTGAGGTAATATCTGTTATAGGCCCAGCATCTGTGGATGAGAGAGACACGCTTTACGTGTCAAAAGCTTGCGTGTCTCACCAACAGATGTTCGTCCTATAAAAGACATTACCTCACCCACCTTGTCTGTCTAGTATCCTGGGACCGACTTTGCCTACTTCTAAATATGGCCTTTAACTCCTCCTTTGTGCCTCTGTATTTTAAGGTGTTGAATAGTTGGTGACTGCCTGCATATGCTTAAATGGCCTTATTTAAACACGGCTGTTGCAAATGTGGTTGCTTTCAGCCAGTGTGTATGTAGATACTCCTTCTAGCCTAACTCCTCTATCCAAACATGGTGGCGTCTGTACGTATCATAGATTGTGTGCCATGGCAAGGATTGCTTGCAGCTATGATCGGTTGTGTCCACCTGGGTGGTGGTGGTGTGTTGGGCCAGCAAAGATGGTGTTCAGTGGTGAAACAAGTGTTCAAAGTGTCTCTTGAGCTTAGCATCTTGGTTCATTGGTGTGAGTGAGGCATTGCAACCCCAGGATTTTACCACTAAAATAGTGACCATGCTGGGAGATTCTAAATTGTATATAAAGGTTATATAGTGCCCTTATCAAAGAGAACTCTAGGTACAGTATTGGGGGACAACCTCCTGATCTTAACCTAATTTTTGTAAACTAAATTTAGCTCCCATAAATCCTAATGCTGGTTTTTCCTGTATTTGATTGTGGCAGGACAGTCTATGAATAAGGGTGGGTGGGTTGGCTGGCTGGTTGTTTTTAATATTTAAAATGTGAGTTGGCACTTTCTCTGTTAAATGGAAAGTCCATCCCATGCCAATTTAAATGGGCTTAATAACAGGATGCCTGTTTCTTGGAATTTTGAAAACTGCTGTGTTAGGCATTGGGGGGTGTTTAAAAGTGAATTTTTCACCAGTTTTTGTAGAATGTTCTCTTAGCCCACTTCACTTTGATAGTGGTTAAAGAAATGTATGGGGTTTTGTGTCACGCGTCATTAGCATAATTTGACTACATACTTTGTGGCTTCAATTTTCAGTCCCAAGTGAAGAAGTGCAGTGACTAGGGTGTTTGCTTAGTCTAAAAATTACTTTACTGAGGCTATTAAATCTGATCCCATTGGGAACAATCCCAGGCAGTTTCAGCATTTCCCTGTAAGCTATTGCTGTAGTTACCACAAAGATGTTATGTGATTGCGAATGGAGGGGAAGTGGTCTGTGTGATCATGGAAATGAAAGGACCCTAGGGTGTGAGGAGACCCAAGATGTGGTCCACCCTGTGAGGGCTTGAGAACTGCTTCATGAAAATCAGTTATGTGGATCCTTTGTGTGGATTTTGCTGACCTTAGTTGCCAAGAGAGAACTGTTTTGGAGCAAGAAAAGCAGTGTCTTGTAGTTTGTACATGCCAATTCCTTCTCGCCACATGGATGAACTTGGATTTTAATTATATCCCTTCTAAAGTTTCACAATGAGGGGATATTGTGTTGGTAATTTTGTAACAGTCTTTTGTGCTCAGTGGTTTGAGAGACATGGTGGGGGGAAGAGTGAGGGATAGAGAGAGAGAGAGAGACACTCTTGAATAGAAAACTTGGATCACTTTGAGTAAAGTATTTCGTGTGACAAGAGTGGTGCTTTTTGCCTCCTAAAACTCAACTATTTCACTGCTTTATTTTTTTTCCAAGTGTCTCCACAGCGAAGTAGAAGTTTACACATGGCTGTAGCTAGCACAGTCTCTCACTATTAAAGGGCTTTAATATTTAATAATAACTGTGAAGAAAAATTCAGGTGACACATCTCTTTCCTGTAACACATCCAAGTCAGTCGTTCCATAAAGTATTGCTACTTTTGTGGAGGGCTGTAGAAAGCTTAAATCAGTAAGGATTCTGTTCTTTACTAAGGATCCTGTTACAACACAACAACATGTAGTAGAATCAGAGAAGATTAGGGGTGGAAGAGACCTCAGGAGGTCATCTAGTCCAACCCTCTGCTCAAAACAGGACCAATTCCAACTAAATCAGGGCTTTCTCAAGCCGGGCATTAAAAACCCAAGATTAGAGATTCCACCACCTCCCTAGATAACCCATTCCAGTGCTTCACCATCCTCTTAGTGAAAAGGTTTTTCCCAATATCCAACCTCAACCTCAGTTCCTATAACTGTCACTTGTAGTCTGGGAGCTGAAATTACATAGCACCACCATTTACAATCATAATGACTTGGATAATGGGACACAGTACAACAGTATTTGTCACAACTTTTCTCTAGTGACTGGGAACATGACACTTCATGACTCTGGATCAGTGGAGTAGCAGTGCTGAAGCCAACACATAGCTGGATTTCATCACTACTGATGAACTAGATAAGATAGCCATGCAGAGGACTGGATACTGAGTGCCTCTCTCAAAGGACTCCACTCTGAAACGTGTGGCATCCCCTGCCTCAAATCAGCAATCAAGGGAAGAGCTAGTTGGCCAGGCATAACATAATACGACCTACCAATAAGGAAACTTGTTAATATCGGCCACTGCTCACACCTGCTAGGTAATTTTAGAAGATGTCTCTGCATCAGAAACTGTTTTTAGACCCATTACATGTCAAGGGTCAAAAGACACATTATTAAAGCAAAACACTGGGAAATAGCATGCCATACAGCATTGAAAGGATCCTTTATTGCTAATACAAGGCCTAAAGAGGTGTTAAATGTAGCTCTTGAATGGAAGAGACCTATTAAATTAAGCCTGCTTTAGTACAAAACATAGTAGTTGGATATTTAACTGGTAAGAGTGGGTGAGAGACTGCAAGGCTGGAAACGGCTGTTCTTCATCTCCACCTCTTCTGTCTGACAGGCATTGACATTCTGAAGCTGGTAGCAGCCCAGGTTGGAAGCCAGTGGAAGGATATCTATCAATTCCTGAGCAATGCAAGTGACCGTGAGATGGCAGCGTTCTCCCATGGGTACTCCGCAGACCATGAACGGGCCTATGCTGCCTTACAGCACTGGACCATCCGAGGCCCAGAAGCCAGTCTTTCTCAGCTGATCAGCGCCCTACGTCAGCACAGACGCAATGATGTCGTGGAGAAGATCAGAGGCCTGATGGAAGACACAACCCAGGTAAAGTGTGTGGTTCGTGCAGAGGCAGCTCATTTTATTTTCTTTGTTATAGAAATATGTGCTAGTGGATTCCCTATACTTTAAAGTCTTCTAAATCATGATTTAATGATTTTAATAACTCAGTCATTGGTTAGAGGTTTATTACAGGAGTGAATGGGGGAGGTTCTGTGGCCTGCACTGTGCAGGAGGTCAGACTAGGTGATCAGATTGGTCCCTTCTGACCTCAGAGTCTACGAGTCTGTCCTACCATGGCCGGACGTACACTACAAACCACTATCACAGGGGTAGGCAACCCTCAGCACGCGTGCCAACAGTGGCCCACGAGCCCATTCGGAGCGGCAGTCGGCATCCTCTGTGGCACCACAGAAATTGCCACTCCGGCCACCAAAAGACACTCCAAGTGGCTTCTTTCGGGGGTGGCTGCAGTGCGGAGGTCCCTGCCATGTCCATGCCCCAGGCATACCATGTAAAGACACCGCCCAGAGCGGCTCTTCCCTGTGGTGTGCCCGCTGCCAAAAGGAGTCACTCCAGGCAACTTCTTTCCATGGTGTGCCTGGGGATAGGGGTCCCCAGGCACGCTGCCAGGAGGAGCCACTCCAGGTGGCTTCTTTCCACGAGTGGGTCATCGGCACCAGCTGAGGATTGAGGAGGAGGGGCCGGCACAGGGATCGGCAAAGGTTGCCGACCCCTGCACTACCAGGATAACGATGTCACTTGGGTATAACTTATTCACACCCACGACCATACTAACCTCTCATTTAGACAGCATCCTGTCGAAGGGAGAGCTTCTCCCGCTAACACACCCTGCCTCTTTGGGAAGTATATTAACTTCACTTGGGAGAGACTTTCCCATGGGCATAGTAGCATCTTTCGTAAAGCTGCTGTATGTGCCAAGCCCCAAAGCAAGTGAGCTTCGGCAAGCTAACTGGCTATTTCAAAGCATTTTGGGGGTTCTGGAACTTGTATACACTGCAACACCAGGGTTCTTATCAGCTCCCATGGAAGTCTTGCTGTTCGCTTCAATGTGAACTTGTTCATGCTCCAGGTTGACTGAAGATTGCTTGTATCCCCTAGGCAGCTTCTGTCAGTGCAACCGTGCTATGGGACCCCTACACTGCATCGGGGGTTATGGTCGATCTCCTGCCCTGCACAGTTGAGCATTGCTGGAGCAGAGTGCTCGTGCAGCGTTGCTCATGAGGGACGGTACTTACAAGAACTCTGTTAGGGCTGCACTTGGGGAGCGGGCGAGGTCCTCTTATACTTTCACAGTCAATCTTTCTCTTTCCTGTGGTGCTACATGCTATTACTGTTTTATATGTCATTCAGATCTTCTCATGGGGAAAGAGCTCTTAAAACTCTTCCAGGATTTTTCATAAGCACCCAGGAAGACATGACCCCTCCCGTCAATATCCTGCGAACTGTTTAGTCCACACTTGTGTTTACAGGATGTCAGGGCTGAAACAGGATCCTGCTTGCTCTTCTCACACACACAACCTCAGGCCATGTACACGCTACAGACTTGTCCCACAATAAAGTTATTGCGGTACAAGCAAGCGTTATCACTATAACGCTTTACCCTGTCCACACAGCACTCCTTCTAGTGAAAAGGAGCCTTCACATGCTCCTTTGAATTTTCGTTATAAGGAGCATTGCATGGTGGGCATCTATCCCACCATGCACTGCTGCAGCCAGCCTTTGGGCTGTTACCCCGGGGGTTCCCCCACAGGGCTGGAGCCTGCTGCCCCGGGGCTTCCCTGGGGGTTCCCTGGGGCTAGAGCCACACTGCCCTGGTGGCTGGAGCCCCACTGGCGGGATGTTCCCCCCGGTAGATGGGAAACCGGCTTCAGCTGCCGGCAGGTTGAGCCCCGGCCGGCAGCTCCAGGATTCCTGGAGCCCCACCAGAGCAGAGCTCCTGAAACGTGGTGGCTGGAGCCCTGCGGCTTGTCAATTCCCCTGCTCTTTTAGAGTCCCAGAGTGGCCTCGATTGGCACTCTGGGACATTTCCGGCGGCTGTCTAACCTGCAATGAGTGTACACACACACACACACACACTCTATTGCGGAACAGACAATTTGTGGTAAGCATTACCACGCTCGTCTAGGTGGTTTACCTGTTGTGTGGCAAGGGGGCTGATGCCATGCAACAGGCAATATTGTCATGTGTCCGCTCAGAGCCTTATTGCGCGGTAAAGCTGAGTGTGTACAAGGTCTCAGTGAGGTCAATCGGATTCCTCATGCACTGCGAGTGAGACTTGGCCTGAAGCTAGTGCATTGCTCATATAAAGATGTCGACTTCTTTTGCACAC
Source organism: Pelusios castaneus (assembly GCA_007922175.1). Lineage (NCBI taxonomy): Eukaryota > Metazoa > Chordata > Testudines > Pelomedusidae > Pelusios > Pelusios castaneus. Next base: position 2,032,862 of record ML685887.1, on the reverse strand, counting down.
ATTCCATCTTAAAAAGGGAATAGCGAAGCTACCCTAGAGCCGTGCTCCTCTGCCACAGTCTGCACATGCCTGTCTGTGGCAGGGTGAGGATGTGTTTAGGAAATTAGCCTACATGGCTGCCAGAGCAGCGAAACAGCTTGTTAAGCACTGTGGAAATGCCCCCAGTCACTCGATGCTGGTGGAAAATAGCAGGGCAGATGGCATAGGAGCCGGAAAGGAGTCTAACTGCTACGGAACAGAATAGTGTGAGAATGCCAGGGAATATACCTGACAAACCTGCCATATATCAAGCAACATTCTCCGTGCAGCAGCTCTGAAGGTTCTTCCTTTTTTAAAAGTGCTATGTCCTGGGATTCCAAACAACATATGGCATCTGGAGACTGGCAATCTACTTTCAGGCCTGCAGCGATCACTTTCTAGCAACAGCGTGGCTTGGTTTGCTTTCCTGGAAAGTAGTGAAATTAGGTCACTAATCTCTTCAAAAAGCGATCATAGGCTTTTCTGCATGAGTTCTAGCAGTACAATTCTAATGGCTTGTTTTGAAGATATTTAATCTGGCACAGTCCCCTTTGTGAATACTCATTTTATTTCACCTTAGAGAGATTGCCAATCAGCTTCCTCAAACAGTCCTCTCCTCCCCCCCAGCACCCATTGTGACTGGTGTATTCACAACCTGCACATTACTGCGATGATATTTGTACAAAATAAAACTTGTAAGGCCTCCTGTGAAAGGAAGTGATGGTAGGTGCATTGTGCATTGCATGCGTTAACCTCATGGATGGAGTTACGAATTCCTGGTCTGTGAGATGTTACTAGGACATGTTTGAGACGAGCCTTGGCCTAGGTAGAGGTGATAAACAGGTCTGTCCTAGACAAAGGAATGTGGTTTATCTCAGTTTACGTATTATCAGTAAACCAAGCCATTGAGCTAAACAAGTGGGTGTTACCCTGTTCCGGAACCAAAGAGACAAAAAATTAACATGGTTCCTTCATCTCAGATAGACACAAGAGACTGAATCCCCGAGAAGCCTTCCTGACACAGAAGACAAAGAAATCCATTGGGGAGGGGAGGGGTGCAGAAATACAGAGCACGTAGACGCCGTCTTTATCCTTTACATTAGGAACCCCAACCCAGGGCCCCATTGGTGCTGGAGGGTATGGTGCTAAGTCTCATAGACTTTAAGGTCAGAAGGGACCAGTACGATCATCTAGTCTGACCTCCTGCAAAATGCAGGCCTCAAGACCTCACCCACCCACTCCTGCAATAGGCCACCAACCTATGACTGAGTTATTTACCTCCTTAAATCATGATTTAAGGACTTAAGATACAGAGAATTCACCGGTAGGTGAACCATGCCCTGTGCTACAGAGGAAGGCGAAAAACCCCCAGAGCCCAGGCTAATCAGACCTGCGGGAAAATTCCTTCCCGACCCCAAATATGGCGATCAGTTAAGTCGGCAGAGATCCAAGCTGAAGCATGCTGACTATTGCCCCACGCCGCTCCCGGTTCCACTACCCGGCCCCCCTGGGCTACTTTCTCCCCGAGCACAGAAGGTGTCCTCTTGTGGGATCTGGTCTGTGTCTTCTTGCCCTCTCAGATGGCTGTTGTCTGCTTCTCTGAGTATCCCCGGGGCCAGCCAGCTGTGGTCAGCAGCAGGGCATTGGTCTCCGGAAGAGTTGCTGTTTCTCAGGGCTTTCTCCAGGGTCGCCCTTTCCCACTGACTGGGGCTGATGCAGCTCCTGGCCAGGAGCTTCCAGCACAGGACCTCTCTCTTCGCTGGTCAGCCCAGAATGAACTGAGCAGCCCCCCTTTATGCTGGGGCGGCAGGCTTTTTTCCAGCTGCTTAAGGGCGAGGCTGGATCTGCCTTCTGAGTGGCACTTACAATTAACCCTTTTGCTAGAGGTCTTTATCATTTTAACGACACAATAAAATACATTTGTTAGTCTTTAAAAGTGCCACAGGACTCCTTGTTTGTTTAAGTGACACAGGCATCCGTGTTAGTCCTCTGAGGCTTGAATTTTGACAGCTAGCGGGCAAGTGACAGACCTTGTCCCTGACCTCAACTCTGTCTCTTCATGTAGCACCCTGCCAGTCAGGCTAATGACATCAAAATTCCTTTTTTAGAAGATTGCGGTGTAATTGTAGCCGTGATGGTCCTAGGGTATTAGAGTGACAGGGTAATGAGGTAGTGTTACTGGGCCAACTTTTTTTTGTTGGGATGTTGTGCGTCTACTGATACACAGCTATCCATCTGCTGAAAGTACGGATCTAGTTAATGTGCTGAGGTGACACCTGATCTGTTAAATGAATGCTAGAAGGGCCCTAAGGGTATAGATTTGAGATTAGAGCGTGGTGCGTTTATGCAAGTTACCAGAACATGTTTACCCTCTAAGTATTTTCTACCTTAGTTTCTGAAATCTATTAAAATAGAGCTAAAGGCCATGTCAAAATGGAGGTAAGAAAAGGATCTCTGGGTGTGTGTGGGGGGGGAGCTTTGTGAAGATGATTGCAGAGGCACAGAAGACAAGTGGGGGGAAACATCCTACTTGATTCTGGGACGTGTCCATGAGCCTTGCGTAAGCTAGAAAAAGCCCCTATTGGGCTTTAAGATGTGATGTAAATAGACATAACAGATGCTGGGAATAGATCCTGAAGTTGAATTGGTTCCAAAATATTCATTTGCACCTTTCATTAGAACTAATTCACTCACTTATTCTGTCATATCCAGCCCAGGTGGTGGGTGGGACAGCAATCTTGCAGATTGACCTAGGGGAGTAGAAAGTGAGTGATATTCCTGACCAATGATTAAAACTGGGGCAGAGTCTATATTGCGTTTGCCCCTAATGGTGGCCTCTCCAGCACAGGGCTGAGATGCAGTAATAATGTGTGCTGCTGCCGAGGGTGGTAACGTAGCTGGCCGGTTGGTCTTGCCACCCTGGGCTTTCCTGGTAGCTCTTAAGGGGATGAAGTTGGCTTGTTCCTTAAGAATTCTCAGTTCTGCGCATTAGCTGTGTGCACAGTGTCTGAATTGTTTGAAGCAGTAACTTTATCATACGAGCTTCTCCAGGATGGGAAACCATTCATTTCTTTGCTCTTGTAACTAGCTCGTCCTCAGAAGCCTGCTTTCAAGTACCAGAGCTTTGAGAGGATGAAGTCAAAGTGTGAATTCTCACGCGTGCGAAATGTTTTGGATTGAGATTCTGGGCATCAGAAATACACTAACCGTTACGTGCGTACAGCATGGGAAGCAGCACGGATGCTTCCCCACGTTGTGACGGCCAAGGACCAGTTGTGATGGGGGAGTTCACTGTCCTTGCTGATTTCAGCCTTTGGCCTCTCCAGTGAGGCTTCCAAAAAGGTTGCCGGTTAATCCAGTTCCCTCCATTGAGGCCGTGAAACTGGCTTCTTAGGGAGCCCCCCCGCCCTTCGGGTAAGAATTAATTGCAGATGAACAGTAGTTGTATTGCCATAAAACATCTAGCTATGGGTGGCCCCAGTGCTGAGGTTCTTTCCATCTCTTGGTTTGTTCTGAACGGGCCCTGCACTGGTCTCAAACCAGTGGTGTCCACTCACTGTGCCTCTGTTCCTAGGCAGAGCAAGATATGCTAGATACTTGGGAATTAACCTGAAATCTGACCTCTCATTTGTCTTCCGCTTTCCAATGTAGCCACAGGACTCCTTTGCCCACAAAGCCCAGCTCTCTGACTGTCTCGGCGTGCGATAAGCCGTGACTTACTCTTTCCCATCTTTCCTTTTCTTACTTCCTATTTGTATCCACTATGTAAAATTCCCCGCTACACATCCGTGTAATACAGCAAGTTAAACCTCGGGCACTTGTATGGCCTGTGACACTGGGGTCACTGAGCATGTCACAGTCAGTGAAGTTACCTTCACAACACACTGGCAAGGTAGGGCAGTTCTCAGCTCCATTTTGTAAATGGGGAATTAAGCGACTTGGGCCAAGATTACCCCGGAGCTGTGGATTGATGTCTGGTCTCCAGTGTGCCACGCTAGCACCCCGACCATCCTCTGCCACCTTCATTCACTCACTTGTCTGCCTTTCCTACCCTTCATCTGTTTTACCTTCAAGGCCAGGATTCTCTCTGGGGTTTTGTACAATGCCTAGCGCAACACATATTTACAACTATACTGAGGCATAAGCATAGAACTAATTTAAATTCATTCATCTGTAGACAGCGCCATGACAATATAGCAAGAGAATTTTCCTTCAGAGAAAAATCTCTGCTGAGTGCTTGCTGGATTTTTATTTTTGACTATGTACGGTTATGCCAGTCTTGCATCACAGTTAATGAATCTAGGTTAAAACTAGATTAGCCCTCTGCCTCGCTTGGTGTGCTCTGGATCCGTGACTGCTGTGAAAATTAGCAAAGGGCAGAACAGCTCTGGGGAAAACTTTGGGGTGTGTTAACATGTATAGATCCTAATGAGTTGATCTGAGCAATGTTTGCGAGAAAGCAAACACATTCTGCAAAATGGGGCACTTGAATGACTTTTTTCATGCAGTGGATTCTGTTGCCTATTTGCATCCAAACATTTTGTAGAGTATTAGCTCTTCCCAGAATTGTAGTGCCATTCTGCCCAAAGAAAGGGCTTTCCTTTATGGTTTCCAGTAGCTAGCAAATCTTTGTTTTGGGGATGGTTGTGCAAGCTCAATGTTTGTGTCCATAAGTTATGCTGAAATTGGTTCTCTTTGGGCATAAAGATCTGCTAAGTGGCACACTGCCCCATTTACTGATGGTACTTGGCCAGCATAGTTTGCCTGGCTTTGTGACCGTAATTATCTTCACACCAGCTGCAGAATGCAGCAGTCTGTAACCACACCAGCATGTCGTAGCATGTCAGATTTACTAAAATAACTCTGCCCCAACAGTATAGGGTCTGGTCCCTTTTCCTACTCTTATTCCTAACTTACCTATTTGTGGCTTTCCTGGACACAGCTGAAGTATTTTAGAGCTTTGATTAAAGGCAGCAAACATCCTCCTTCCTGACAGCACAATTTGTGTTCCTCATGTCAGCTGAGGTCTGTGCTGCTTGTTTTCCCAGGTGCAGTTGTTTTTAAAGAGGAACTCACAATCATCAACCAAAGCCCATTACTGAATCTTCATAGTATTAAGGGTCTAGGTTCTGTTTCTGACTCTGCACTTGTTAGTTCTGTGGCATTCAGTCTCTCTGCAGCTTTCCCCATCTGGAGGATGGGAAACGAAAAGAGGATGTGAAAGTTCCACATGAAGCAGTATTGCAAATGGCCTAATAAAGAATGGTGTTCGCTACTTCCTTTTTTCAGAGCTCAAAATCCTTTGGTCTGGATCTTTTAAGCAGCTCTTTTCAAAGGTGTAGCTTAAATCTTTTGCTGTGTCAGATTTCTTGTTCATTAATTATTTACTTTATTTCCTCTTTTAACAAAACAGAGCTGGGCACTTTTATAATGGGGTTATAGTGAAATTCCTCACTTGTAAGGTTCGAGTTGGGAAGGAATTAAACACAGCACAAAGGTGATTCTGTGTAGCAACTATCTGAAACACAAATGCAGCCTATTCAATATAAAAACAGATACAGTAGAACCTCGATTATCCGGGTTAATGACCGGCGCCTGTGAGCCGGATAATCAAAAAGCCCGGATAATCGAAGCTCCTACTG